>BSBK01005219.1:0-250000 GCA_027943335.1 Chamaecyparis obtusa
TATAATATTTATATATATATATATATATATTATATATATATATATATATATATATATATATATATATATATAGATATATGTATATATATATATATACATTATATAGATATATATATATATATATATATGATATATGTAGATATAAATATATATATGTGTGTGTATATATATATATACATATATATATATATAGTATATATGTGTGTGTATATATATATATATATGTGTGTGTGTGTGTGTGTGTGTGTGTGTGTGTGTATATACATATATAGTATATACATATATAGTATAGTATATATGTGTGTGTATACACACACACACACACACACACACACACACACATATATATATATATATACACACACATATATATATACACATATATATATACACATATATATACATATATACATACATATATACATATATATATATATATATATATATATATATATATATATATATATATATATATATATATATACATATATATATATATATATATATATATATATATATATGTATGTATGTATATATGTATGTATGTATATATGTATGTATATATGTATGTATATATATATGTATATATCTATATATATATGTATATATATATGTATATGTATATATATATGTATACATATATGTATATACATATATGTATATATGTATATGTGTGTATATATATATATATTAACAAAGAATAAACCATAAAACCTTATCTAAATGACATACCTATTCTACACAAAATCTCTAAAAGATCATTACCAACCAGAGAAACACCCAGAATACACATAAGCCCTAGTAAATGAAGCCATGAACTGCATTTGATGATAATAAATAGTATACCATATTGGTTAATAATTCTTACTAAATATCTACTAACAGAGTTAAGTGTAGCCTAAAATATTTTTTTACTTAAAAGCTTTGGAATCCAAAACAAAATTCTATGCAATATCTTCTTAACCTTAGATGATACTATCTATAATAGGATTAAGTCTATGTCTGATACATTAAGAAAGGAGTCTATTTATTTAAATATCTTTCAGGGAACACCCTGAATTTCCTATGGTTATATAGCAAAAGACAAATCTCTATATCAACTAAATAGATTCCTTGTCTTGGGTATTAGGCTTCACCCCAATGCAATCTCCTTCCTCATCTTCATCATCACTGTGATCCACTTTGTCTGCCTCCATAAACCATTCCATCCCTTTCCACTCCTTCTAGACATAGGACACTTAAAAGAAAAATCCATTTCCTTCTAATAGTGGGTAGTCCTCTTTGCAAATTTCGCCTCATTTTCTATAATCAGAATGGGCTCAACTCTAACAAGATGGTCCCTAACTCCATATTCACTCCTTTTTGGCATGCATGGATTATTGTCTATTCTATCCAAAATGACTTCTAATTCTACCAAGAGAAATTCCTCAAACAGATTGTAACAAGAGTCCCTAATAGCAACCTTATCCATATCCACATGTAATATTGTGGCCACAAACATTTTTATTACCTTTGTATTATTCTTGGGGTGGTTTTCTAACATGGAAAAATCTATCCCTACTATCCTAAAAAATAAAAATGCCCTAATAATCAAGCTATGTTTCGCCTTCATCATCTTCCTAAGCTTCAAGTCTGTTATCTCTCCTAGAACAACATTTCTCACTTCCCGCTTTCATGTGAATGAGAGTGTCCATCCTAGAGCCCTTATTCTATTTCTTTTACATATACAATTACAAGAAACTTCCCATTTTGGCTTCTCAAATACCTAAAATCTGTGTGAGCTTTTTTCTGCAATAAATGCCAATAAGTACCTAGTTGTTCGTATTAATAATGTTGGCACAAGACTCCTTTAACACAAACCTTTACATAGTTTCAAAATGATTATGGTAATATTAATGTACCAATACTAGATCTCTATGGGCAGGAAAGGTTCAAGAAATCATGCCAAATAAATGGCCTATAAGCTTCTCGAGACTAACTTAGGATAGAAGAGAGACCTAACTAAATCCCCAATGACCGTGAGAAAGAGTTATGAATATATAAGTGACAAAATCTATAGGAAAAGCTATGAGACTACCTTTAAATAACAAAGTATATGGATAAATAAAGGAGAACGTTAGTAAGTGAAAATGATAAATCACTATGAATATATAAGGCAAATTTTAAGGTGTGTGTGTGTGTATAACACATAAAGAATCTAACCTACAAATATTTAAACTAATATGAGTAAGGGAGAAACAAATAAAGTATACTTGAGTAGGAAAACTCCTACAAAAAAACACAACAATGAAAATATACTATATTCCACATATATTTTAATACTTAAATGTATATTGAGTAAAGTTAATATCTCTATTTAACATGTAGGTAATTCTAAATAGCAAAAGAGGTTAGATACATTTATAAACAAAAACCCACCACACTGCTAAAATCAAAATCTTTTTGCTCCTTGTGAGAAATCATCTCCATAAAGAACAAAGGATTAATTAAGTCATCAGTTCCTTTCCTAATAATCTACACGGATGGATCCTCCATCTATAATATACTTTAAGGAGGAGGTTTTATCCTATCCCTATCCTATCCCCATCAGCCCCTAAGTTAGCCAACCTATCTGCTTCTTCATTACCTTCTTTGTATATGCGGTTAATCATAAAGTGACCAAACATGTTCAACAGTCCCATTGCTTGTTTAAGAAATCCATTTAACTACTAGTTCAGTGTCTCCCCTTTTCTTATCGCATTAACTACCAAGGCAAAGTCTCCTTCAATTTCCAAATTCCTTATTCCCAAATTTTTGCTTAACTTGATACCCTCTAATAAGGCTGAGAATTCTGCTACATTATTTGTTCTTTCACTAATGGGCCTAGCTAGACTAGCTATAATCTTACCTTCCCAATCGTGAATGTAACAACCTATACCCGCAACTCTCGAGTTACCTCTAGAAGCCCCATCGAAGTTCAAATTATGCTAGCCTACACCTGGAACTTTCCAATTGCACTCCTTAATTGATTAGACTTTTCTTTTGTGGCCCCAGTGAAGGGAGGAATTTTAAGGCAAGTCTATTTATTCCTTACTCTATCATCCCATGTCATGAGTACATTATCTTGCTTCCCCATAAGATTTCTACTGTTAACCATCTCTACTGTGGTTGCTTCAAGTATTTTAGTAAAATAGTCAACTTCTATCTCTTCATCCTTAAAAATTCTTCAGTTCCTCTCCTTCCAAAATTCCCATATTAGTAAAGATGGAGAAATAATCCACAAGTTATATTACAAATCCTTCTTTCTATTCCTTGTCCAACCTTGAAAAAGGTCTACAAGCTTGTTAGGGAGTGTTTTCTTCCAATTCAATTTATTGAGAAGCTATAGCCAACATTTATTCGAGTATTCACAATTTAGTAGGATGTGATCTATGTTTTCCTCCTCTTTCTCACAAAAAGTGCACCTTTATGGGCCATGATAGCCTAACTTCTTAAACCATTCAAATTTTATAAGATGATGTTGTAAGGCTATCTAGGCAAACATCCCTTCTTTCGGTAGGCATTCTTTATGCCAACATAATTCAATAGGAAGGGTTGTTTTACTGTACAAGTGATTATTATATAGAGTCCTATATCCGCCTTTTGTATTATATTCTCCATTTTTAGCCAAATTCCACACAATCTTATCCTCTTGCAGGTTGGGAGAAATGGTTCTTTCTTCCAGAATATGAAGTAACTTGTTCTTCAACTCCATAGGAAGATCTAATTTTTTGCCCACATCCCAATTTCATCCCAAGGCTAGATTACCGGAATATCCAAATAGTCTTTTACATAGATCCCTTTTGGTTTTTAAGAGTTGTCATTGTCTCCTAGTCTTCTAATAGGGTGTTAAGGGCTAGGAATCCCCCCAAGAGTCCTCCCAAAAGAGTGTCGAACCTCCATCCCCTATATTCCAAGATATCCCATCTTTAATGTGATTTTTGCATTCCTTAATAAAGTTCGAGACTCTAGATCCATTTGGAGGAGCCTCATGTCTTAAAATACTTAGGTTATCTCTACCATCAAGATACTTGTGTCTAATAATCTTTACCCATTTTAGGTCTGGGTATTTTAGTATTTTCCATACTAGCTTTGCCCCCAAAGCTAAATTTTGGTCTTTGATATCTTTTAAATTAATTTTGCCATCCTCCCTAGATTTACAAATTATATTCCAGGAAACTAAGGCCATCCTTTCTTTCTCTACAAATCCTTGGCAAAAGAAAGTTCTATACTTCTAAATTAATTTATGCCTAATCCCCGTTGGCATATCAAAACATGTCATTTGGTAAATAGGTAATATATAGAGGACAAATTTTAGCGTAGTGACTCTCCTAGCTATAGAGAGCCACAACCCCTCTATGATTCAACCCTTCTGTCTACCTTGCTCAAAATGTTCTCCCACAAATTTGAAGCCATTTTTCCTTTATCCAGAGGGAGACCCAAATATTTACTGGGAAGTTCAACTTTCTTGAAATCTAAGAGATGAATAATTTCATTTTCAATATTGATGTCTGTATTGAAGATAATACCTTTGATTTCTCCTTGTTAATTAGTTGCCTCAAGGCCTTTGAGTAACCATCAAGAATTCTCTTGATGCACCTTGCTTCTTCTATCTTAGCCTTTACATATAACATCAAATCATCCAAAAAAAATTGATGAGTGGTTGGTTCCAACCTACTTGTAATAATTATCCCTTTCAAAAGCCCTTGTTCTTTGGCCTTGGTCAGTGATCGTCCTAGAGCTTCAGCCATAATAATGAACATAAAAGGGGAAACTAGGTCACCTTGGTGTAATCCTCTTTAAATATTAAAGAACCCCTCTAGGTTTTCATTGAACAACATTGAAATCTTGGGAGTAGAAATACATTCAAAAACTAAATTTATCCATTGTTTTTAAAAGTCAAAAGCTTCCAAACACCTACAAAGAAATATCCAATCCACCCTATTATAGGCCTTTTTAATGTCTAATTTAATAAGCATGTTGGATTCCCAGTTGCATTGGATAGAGTGAATTACTTCCTTGGCTATGATAACCCCATCTAAGATAGATCTACCTGGGACAAATCTTGTTTGTTCATACACAATGATCTCTAAAAGTAATGACTTGATTCTGTTAGCGAAGGTTTTTGATATAATTTTGTAAATGGTGTTACACAAATATATTGGTCTAAAATCATCCAACTTGGATGCATTCTCTTTCTTTGGTATAAGTGCAATGAAGGTATTATTCATTTCCTTTAGGATTCTCCTTGAATTACTAATGCTCTCAAGAACAATTGTAATTTCATCTCCCAAGAAAAACCAACATTTCTGATAAAATATGGCTGGGAAGCCATTTAGTCTAGGGGATTTATCTGGGTTGAGTTGTTTTAAAGAAATCTCTATTTCTTCTTTTGAGAATTTAGCATTCAGCCACTTATTCTGGTCTCTGTTAATCAGAGTTAGAATGTTATGTAATAAATTTTTCCAGGATCTTCATCTTGAACCATCTATATTATTAAGTAATTCCTCAAAGTAATTCACCACCTCTTGTGTAATCACCTTTGGATCATCTAACACCTCTCCATTAGGTTTCTGAATTACTGATATTTTATTCATATTTCCCCTTATATTTGTGCTATTATGAAAGAACTTAGTGTTCTCATCTCCTTCTGCCAGCCATGTCTCCCTTGACTTTTGACGCCAAAAAATCTCCTCCTTTAACAATACATATTCATAATCTTTAAGAAATTATTTCTCTCTTCAAAAACTTTCTTGGTTCATACCCTCCATAAAGACTTTCTCATTTAATTCTCTCATTTCCTTTTCCAAGGATTCTTTGGTTTGAAAAATGTTTCTGAAATGAACTCTATTCCACTCTTTTAATTTTCTCTTTATTCCTTTGATTTTGGCCATAAACAAAAGAATCTGAGCCCTCATATTGTTCTTCCTTCCACCCTTGTCCTATCATACGTACACAAATTTATTCTCTTACCCACATCTTTTCAAATTTAAATGGACACCCATTAGGTTTTCTATTTTCTTTAATGAAAAGAGCCACAAGGAAGTGATCTGATCCCTAGGTTGGAAGAATATAAGATTCTAAACTAAAATTAAAATCAATTAAGTTTCCTTTAAAAAATAATCCGTCTAATTTTTTAGCAATGTTACTAAAGCCTAGTCTCCTATTTGTCCATGTAAATATGTCATTCACTGTCCTAATATCCATAAGTTCATTCCTATTGACCCATTCTTTGAAGTATGCCATAGATTGAGTTTCTCTCCCAATTCCCCCTATCTTCTCCTCTAAGTTAAGGATTGTGTTGAAATCACCTCCCACCAAAAAGGGCTGATTAGGAAACATATTAAAAAGGTCTTCTATTTCTCCTAGCACCATTGTTTTTTCCTGAAGGGGAACATGGCCATACACATTGATCAAAAGAAAGGTAATTGAACTATTAACACTTATTACCTTCCCACCTATCCAAAATCTACTTCCTCTTTTTTTTTCAAAGGACATTATTCTTGGATTCTATGTCATACCTACTCCTACTTAAGCACCCATTGTCGGTTCTCTCATTAGTTTCCATATCCCCAATTTCCTATCCAAACCTATCAGCTCTTCCTCACCTAACTTTGTTTCTTGCACCATCAAAAAAAAAAATATGTAAGAAGTGCTTCAATATGTGTTGTTTGTTAGGGGCTTTCAAGCCCTTAACATTCCAAGTAATTAATTTCATGGCTGTGTGGGAAGGAACTTCCCCTTCCTTGCATATACTGCTATAATCATAGCTTGGCCTACCACCATTGCATCCTTTTATCTTACTCTAGTATGAGTATTTCCACCTCTCTTTTTAGGCTCCTTAGCACAATCTACTTGATCTTTCCCCTTCCCATAGATAGTAAGTCCCAATCTTATAGCCCCAACATCCTTGTCCTCTACAACCATCTCTTCCCTAGCTGCGACCCCTTCCTCAACATCCTCAAGCTGCTCCTCATTTAATTTATTCACAAACCTTCTCAACAAATCCTGGCTACTTTCAGTAATCTATCCTCCTTCCAGGATGAGATATAAACCCAAAAATTCATTTAGATCTTCTAGCTCTATTTCCCGAATATCCATATCTTCATTCAACCCATACACTACTTCATCCCTAAATGCTTCCTCTAACTTGCCACCAATGACTGGGGTAGATTCCATAGTCCATACAGAATTAACACTTCCACTCTCTATATTACCCAACTCTTGATTCACTATCCCACTCACAACTTTTTCTTAATCTAGGATATCTTTTAAGCATTGTTTATACTCATTAACACTGATATCCTCATGTAGGAAGTCACATGCTTCTAAAGATCCCCCATTTCCATCTTGATCTATTTGAGAATCCTCTTCCTTATCACATCCTTCAACATTCTCCTTTCCTTCTAAATCCTTTCATTCCACTTTTTTTGTGATGAGGGAGGGAGTAATATTGATACTTTCCATGTTGTATTTCCTTTGGACCTCCACTATTTCTCCTTCCTCAACTTCCTCCATTAGATCCAGTGATATTTTTTATACCACCAAACCTACTTTCTTTTCATTGAATCTTATACCCACCTTTTGAATCTGAAAAGGGATGCTATCTTGACTACTACCAACATCTAAATCTTCCTCATTTTCCTTGACTATTCCTTTATAGAATATTGGATTAATCTCAAAAGAGGCTTCTTTTCTTTTAATAACAATAGTTTTTAAAGATTTTATGTTAATATTTATCCTAACTATAATAACAAAGTTGGAGTATGAGAGCCTGTCTTCCTCCATTCCTACAAAAACACCTAACTGATTACCAATTCCTTCAGAATGTCTTTATGAATTAATTCCACAGGGAGGTTAGAAAGCAAAATAGATCTCTCTACTTTAAAAGCAATCAAATTATACAGATTAAAATTGGGTTGCCAATCTAGAAATTTAAAATCATAACCTTTATAGCAAGATGATTAGTCTGATAACAACTTATTTTTAAGCTCTACCTTACTACAATCTATGCAGAAAAAATATTCAAAGAGGATGGAAATACCTACCTGCTCTTTGAAGGATTTGAGAAACCATTCAGCCATCTACTCCACCGGAATCCCCATACCGCACCATCTTGCAAAAACCCCATATTTCTTACATAATTTCTATGTTTGTTCTATAACCTTTTTCTTTATTTTGTAGTGTAGTCTTTTCATTCTCCAAAGGGTCTGGATCCTTTTTCTTATCTCCACTCTCTGACCTCATTTGATGTGGGCCTTGAGAATTCCAATGGCCATGATTCGCTTTCTTATTTTGCTACCTCCAAGGAATAGATGGAGATCGGTCATTTGCCTTTACATGTGAGTGATGATTAAGATTTTTGGGAACCAGTTTAAAAAATCCCTCCTAAAAAAAATGCAAATGATGGAAATGATTGTGATGTGAAGGAATATAGGGTATTGATGGAGGAGGATTTCTGGAATTCCTATTTGTCCTATCAAAAACCCAATTCCTAAATCCGCGAAAAACTTTTCTCTTATCCCACAATGTCCTTTTAGACTTAAATAAATTCCAATCTGAATTCACCTAAGGTTGAAGAAGGGGAGACTAGTTTGTTGGTACTCACAAATTTGGCCCAAATTTGGAGTGACCAATTCAAAATTTTCTCTAAGGCAAGGTGAGTACCCCTGAAAACTTTTCGAAGATGCCTACTTGAAGTGCAAGAAAAGTGTGACCTAATGATTTTCATGACATACCAATTTGGGAACATGTTAAAAACCTATCATGGAGTAAATGGAGTGGGTTACAACTTTCAGTTGTCATTTTTGATGAGTTTTGGAGATAGTTGTTTAAAGGTGTTCATTTTAAATCTACATTTTGCATATTGCCTAATTGTAGCAAATGGCCTACTTTGCATGCTTGCATTTTTTACCTGATAGTGTTTCATGATATAAGGATGGGTCTGAGGTGTTGTAGGCATGAGAGAGAATCTCCATTTCCATTTGTAGATTCCTATGAGATCATATGAAAGGTTTTCCCAAGCCATTCTATTTGCAATTAATTAAGTTTCCCAGAATGTGAAAGTGCAGATTTCTGAATGCCCTACTTTGAAGTCTTGCATTTTGTACCTGGTTGAGTATCATGGATAATTGAATGTTCCCCCATATTTTAATCATGAAAAAGTGCTACCATGGAAAGTTTTAGGCCACAATGAATCTATTTGGGTAATTTGTCAATCTGATTCTGCTTGCAGTTTCTAACATTTTAATGAAGATCAGTTGCACAGTTTAGTCGGAGGCCCTGTTCGTGATGTTGTATCTTGAATAGCGTGATTGGTCATAACATGTGGGTTTTTTCATCATGCTATAGGCATGAGAGAAAGTGTGCACGCCAATTTTTAGCCCCCCATGTGCCTGTTTGACCTATTTTCCAAAGCTATTTCATTTGCAGATTATTAAGTTTTACTGAGTATGCACAGTTCAGTTTTCTAAGTGGTGTACTTTGGGGTCTTGCCATTTGCACTTAGTTTGAGGTCAAGAATAATTAAAGGATGATCCATATTGTAGACCTGGAAGAGTACTTTGCATAAGATTTTCAAGTCTCTGCCAATCCATCTGGCCACTTTTCGAAGCCAATTCTAAACCCAATTTCTGCATAATTTGCTATGTTTTATCCTAAATATTTATAACAGGCTGACTTTGGCATTTGATTGTAATCAACCACTTGATCTCTCGAGTGAATTGATTGTGGATCTATGTACCTTATATGAGGGACAATTAATGACCAAGGTTCCAGATCCTTAATGTTTCAGTAGGTGAGTTTTTGAGGCCAGTTCTGGAGGTGATTTGTGTGAATTGGATAGTGCTGGTAGGATCAACTTCATTAAATAGCCACTTTCAAAAATTTGTAACTTGATGTCAGATCCATGTTTTCAGATGGTAGTTATTTTGTCGCATTCCTTGCATATGAGTTTCTTGCCAGTTTCAGTGGCTTGCCCTCAGCTCGTCATTTGATATTTTCAGTCCATCTCTTTCAAAGGTAGTTTGTAGTATTTTCAGTCTGTGTTTGTAGAGCATTTCTGAATGAGCATTTTCAAGTTTTAAAATCTCTTGGCTTGTTCATTTTTAGGTAGAGTCATCTAACAGGGTGAATCTCTATACTACAAAGTTTATGTCTGCCAACTCTCGAGGTCTGGTGATTGGTTTTGAACAGCCTTTTGAAGGCACAATTAGAGGCAGTTTATTCAAATTTGGCGACTTTAGCGAAGTTTAAAATCAAGTTTCTATTCGATTCAACATTGTTTGAATCGTTATCAACAACTATTTTCAAATCACAACAATGGCGAGTGTGAGCGGAGGGAAAAATTTTGAATGGGATGTCGAGCGGGAAACATGCAGAGAAGGGATAGGTTGATCAGGCTGCGGATCTGATTCAAGGTAAGGACAATGGAAAGGAGGATGCGACAGATGATGGGGACCCACTGGCTTTGTAGCCAGATCCAGGTGAAAAAGTGGGTAATGCCTCAAAACAAATTTCTTCTAGAGAAGCCTGAGGCCCTTTGGGTTGTTGGACCAACCTATTTGGAGTCAAACCATCGGGTAAGTCCTCTTTCCCCAAGATCAAAAAGATATCTAACAAAGAGAAGGGAACATTTTCTTTAGAAGTGCCTTCTGAGCTTATTGATCACAACATTTTGAGTATGGTTTCTACGCTTGTTGGCAAGTTCATAGGCCCTAGGCCGAATATAGATTTGGTCAGAATCTTTGCTAAGAAAAAGTGGGACTTAAAAGGACAGGTTGAGGTTACGGCTATGGCCAAAGGCTTTATGGCTTTCAAGTTTTCTTACTCTGAAGATTACTCTAAGATTCTCTGTGCGGGAAACTGGTCGATGGGGAAATCCACTCTTATCCTCCATAAATGGACCTCTAACCTAGATCTAAACAATGATTTCTTGACCCAGGCCCCGGTCTGGATCAGGCTTCCAGAGCTTCCACTAGAATACTAGCATGAAGATGTTTTTGATGGCATTGCCAGCTCTTTTGGAGAGCTACTATCTATTGATCCTGTTACAATAGCCAAGAAAAGACTCACTTATGCCAGAATATGCTTGGGGGTTGTTGAAGGCCAGGACATGCCTGAAGTGATAGAGTTCCAATCTAGATTGGGAAGACATGTGCAGCAGATAGACTATGAAAATGTTCCTTTCACCTATTTTCATTGTAAAAAGGTGGGACACAAGGCCAAAATGTGCCCAATATTCATAGAGAAGGAAAAAGCCTGTAAGGCCCAAATTAAGCAAGGGAAGAGAAAAGAGACCCAGAAGCAGCAAAAAGGTCTGAATCAAGTTGAAGGACCCAAGAAGGTGTGGAAGGAGAAAGTCCCTGATAGACATATCCATGAGGGGGCACCTCAAGGGGAGAGGCCCAAGGACATAATGGGGAACCTTCCTGAATATCTGTGTCTAAAAGGAGAGAAAATCCTTGAGAACAGGGAGCGGCTTAAGTCCCAGAAGGATAGTGGAAACGGAGAAAAGGAAGTTGGTGAAATCTACCTTGTCTTGCAAGAAACTGTTGTTGGGGAGGGAGATAAAGGAGGCAGGAATCTCCTTGGGGATGGGGAGTTCATTTTGGAGGAAATCAAAGAAGACTCCTCTGTGCCTGACACCCAGGAGATTGGGGGTACTATGGAGGTCCAGGGTCCTTCTCTCTCACAGAAATCAAACTTAAGCAAAAGCTCGCTAATATCCCCAAGAAAGTTCAACATAATCCTTGAGCTGGTCTCCACCTCTTCCCTAGGACAAATTCCAGAATGGAGGCTCTATTTGAGAGCTGCAAAGATGACAATGTGGGTCCTTGGATATCTGTAAAGAAAAAGAAGAATAGTAGGGACCCATCTTCGGTGTCTCCAGCAACTACAAGAAGCAGGGCTAAAGCTGACACAGGAAGTAAATCAAGCACCCCGGGCAGGTGGAGCAAGCATCAAATTAGAAAGGAAGAAACAATAAGAAACATAGTGGATGGGACCCAAAAAACCATCCAAGAAACATACCCCTAAAAGAAAGTATGAAGGTCATATCTTGGAATATTCATGGACTTAATGGAATCCACAAGTAGGAAATTGTTAGGAATATGATTAGGGACCATAGGCCAGAAATCTTTTTGATTCAAGAAATGAAAATGAAGAAGGAGAAGATTGAAAGCATTTTTTTTAGCAAAGGAATGAAGTCAGCGGCTTCTGATTCTTAGGAAGCTTCTAGAGGACTGTTAGTGATATGGAAGGACAACTTAATGGTGGATATCATCTTTGATGAAGGTAACATTTTGCTTATTCACTTCAAAAATACAAAGGATCGGGAAATTTGGTTTGTTATGAATATCTACGCCCCTAACACTAAGATTGGTAGAAAGCACTTCTGGAATAAAATTAGTAATCTGATGTCCTTGTTGGGAGACTCTAAGGGCTTTATTATGGGAAATTTCAATACCCCCCTATTGGCTACCGAGAAGTTAGGCGGACTTCCACTAGACTTGGAAAGTAGACAACATCTGGTAGATCTAATCAATGACTTGGCTCTCCTAGATGTTGATTTAGGAGGTGGAAAGTTCACTTGGTCTAACATAAGAGTAGGGATGGATTGCATTCAGGTTAGGTTGGATAGAGCTCTGATCACTTGGATTGGATGAACCATTACCAATGCAAAATTTCTTCTTTGGTAAGACTTGGCTTGGATCACTCCCTCATTGCTCTCACCATTGAGCTTTGCAATAGGAAAAAGTCTTTCCCTTTCAGATTTGAGAAGATGTGATCTTCTCATCCTGGTCTTCTTGACAAAATTAGGGACTGGTGGAGCATTGATGTGGAAAGCACAGCTATGTATAAGGTGGCTAAGAAACTCAAAAACATCAAAATGGAGATCAGAAAGTGGAATAAAAAGGATTTTGGGAATATTTTTATGATGAAAGAAAGGATTATGGCAGATCTCGCTGAGGTGTAGGAGGAGATTCAGAACATGGGCTATGATGAGGATAGGCTGAATGCGGAAAAGACTATTTTGGCTGATCTTCACAACATTGTGGGAAAAGAGGAAATGTTCTAGAGGTAGAGGTCTAGATCGGTGTGGTTAAAGGAAGGGGACAAAAACTCTAGATTCTTCCACCTCTCTACTATGAAACATAGGGCTGCCAACATAATTAGTGTTATCAAAAAGGGGGATGTTTCTTTTGAGGAAGATAAGGAGATCGCTCAGGAAGCTATCAAGCATTTCTCTGCTATCCTCACCAAAGAGACCAACCTGGGTGAAGCGGATCAAGTGGATATTCTCAAGACCATCCCTAGTGTGAGAAATGCTAGCCAGAATAGGTCCCTTGTGGCTATTCCTAAAATGGATGAAATAAAGGAGGCTGTCTTCTCCTTGCCTACTAAGAAAGCCCCTGGCCCTAATGGTTTCCCTACTTTTTTCTTCTAGTTGTATTGGGAAGTTTTAAAAGATGATCTAGTCAAAGCGGTTCAGGAATTTTTTGGTGCTAAGTGCCTGCTCAAGGAAATCAATGCTACCTTCTTGGTATTGATTCCCAAAGTCTCAAGTGCAGACTCTTTTGATTTTTTCAGGCCTATTAGTCTTTGCAACTCTCTTTACAAGATTTTTTCTAAAGTTTTAACCAATAGAATAATCAAAATCCTTCCGGGGATTATTGCTCTACAACAAACGGGATTTGTCCCAGGTAGACAAATCCTTGATTCTATCATTGTTGTGCATGAGGTTATTCATTCTTTAGAGGAAGGCAAAAATGATGGTTTCCTACTCAAGCTTGATTTGTCTAAGGCCTATGACAGGGTGGATTGGTAGTTCCTGGATAAGGTTCTTGAAGCTTTTGGCTTTAATGATAAAACTAGAAAGATTATATCGCAACTGATCTCCACCCCCACTTTTGCGGTGATGGTTAGTGGTTCTCCCACAGATTTTTTCAAATCCTCTAGAGGGATTAAGCAAGGGGATCCCCTTTCCCCTATCCTCTTTATTATTCTAGCGAAGTTCTTGGGAAGACTTATTCGTGATAAAAGGAGCAAAGGAGATTTCGTCGAGATAAAACCCTCTTCAAGACCCCTAATCTTCTCTCATCAGCAATTTGTGGATGACACCATCCTAGGGGGAGAAGCTTCGATGAAGGAAGCCAGACATGTGAAGTCCATTCTCAATACTTACTCCAATGCCATGGGTCAACTCATTAACTGGAGCAAGAGCTTGGTCTTCTTTGTCAACACCCCTGAAGGCAAACAAAGAAAAATTGCTGGTATCTTGGGCTGTGGTATTGGCTCCCTCCCTTCTACTTACTTGGGGCTCCCTATGGGGGCTAGACCTCCTGACCTCTTTTGGGACAATCTCATTGATAGGTTCAATAGAAAATTGGCTGGCTAGAAGGGTATCATTCTGAGTTAGGTTGGTAAAGTTCTTATGATCAAATCTACTTTATAGAATTTTCCTACTTATCCCCTTAGCCTGTTCTCTATTCCTTCCAAAGTGGCTGATACTTTGGAGTCTATTCAGAGGAAGTTTTTGTGGGCTGGTCTTGAAGGCAATAAGAAGTACCCACTTGTGGCTTGGGACAATATCTGCAGACCTAAAAAGTAGGGGGCTTTGGGGATTAGGAATCTAAAGTAGTTCAACAGGGCTTTGCAAGCTAAACAGATATGGAGGATTTTTAACTCCAAGGGTGAATGGAGGGATATTCTAAAAGATAAGTATTTGGCCAATATCAATTTCAAGCAGTTCACCAGTAGGGATAACGACCCAAAGGGATCCAACATTTAGAATGGCATTATAAAGACTAAAGGGTTAGCCACTAAGAAGGTGAAATGGAAACTTGGTAACGGTGAAGATATCAACTTTTGGCTTGATGACTGGCTTAGTTTGGGGCCTTTATGGAACATTGAGCAGTACAACAGATGGGCGATGCCTTGCATGGAAAGATTTGGTTGCAGGGTGAGAGACTACAAGGTCAATGAAGAGTGGGTGAACTTGACCGAGATATCCCAGGAGCTCAAGCCATTGATGGACATGATCAGGCTCATCCCTTTGTCCCTCAACAAGGATGTTATTATTTGGGGGATGACTAAGGATGGCAACTACACTGTGGCCTTGGGCTATGAAACCATGCAGAGTATTGAAACTGTCCCTGTCTAGGCCAAAGCTTGATATCCTGGCCTTACCCCTAAAATCAACATTTTTTTCTGGATAATGCTTCAAAAATATATTTTGACGGTGGACAACCTTATCAAGAGGGGCCATCAGATGCCTAATCGATGTATCCTTTGTAAAAAGCATATTAAAAGCATTGATCACCTTTTCATCCATTGCCATTTCACCAGAGATATTTGGTCTTCTTTCCTGTCTTTCTTCAAGATGACCTGGGTTTTTCCCAATAACATGAGGGAGCTCTTTGAACAGTGGCACTGCAGGGTGTCTGGGGATGTGGGCAAGGGCTTATGGGATTGGTCTCTTCCCCATCTCTGTTGGGGGGTGTGGAAGGAGCGGAACAACTAAATTTTTAGGGAAAAAGAAGCCAATGCTATGGTGGTGTTTCACAAAAGCCTTAACGCTCTGGTAGAAAACTATACTATCATCAAAGGTTATAACCCTCTTCTCAATGCTAAGGAGAATGATCAAAGTAGGAGGGAGGACTGCAGATGGGCTCTTCCACCTGAGGGCTGGTGTAAAGCTAACTTTGATGGGGCTGCGAAAGGCAACCCAGGCCAGGCTGGGATTGGGGGCATCATCAGAAACAATCATGGGAAAGGCATTGCTGCTATTTCGGCTCCTCTGGGGGTGAAAACTAATCACTATGCGAAGGCAACTATGGCCCATCAAACTATAAAGCTTGCTAGAGATATAGGAGTCAGAAAACTATGGCTGGAAGGAGACTCAAAGAACATAATAGATTGTCTCAACGAGAAAAATCTGCCTACCTAGATGATTGCAAATATAATTAATGAGAGTATTCAGTTTCTCAAGTCCTTTGACAGAGTCTACATGGCTCATGAATATAGGGAAGAAAATCAAGTGGCTAACAGGCTGGTCAACTAGGCAGTCAGGAAAGATGAGATGAAAAGATGGATGGACAAACACAATATTCTGTTTGAAATCAAAGATTTAATTGAAAGAGAGAGAATCCCAGGCAGATTGGGAAACATTAAATGTTAATAATGAAAGTTTATGTGTTATGGGAAATGTGCTAAAATATGATGTGTAAGTACGTAAGCCAAAGTATGAATCACCCGAGAAATTGCCATCATTGCACTTTGAGGCCCGTTTTCGGGTTTAATTTTCATAAGTTCAAAAGAAGGATTGAGAATACCATTCATTTTATCTGCTGGCCCCAAATTTTGAAAGACATTGTTATCAGAAGAATTGTTTGCAGAGAGAGTGAAAAAATGGTGGGGGAAAGACACAAGAGGGAACCAGAGGATGAAGCTGAGAAGTGGAAGCGGCGCTCTAATGTGTGGGGCATTTTGAGCAAAGGTGATGTTATTTCTTTCATTGAACGACTGCATGGGTGGAAACCCTCTATTACCAAAACCATGGTTAAGAATTGGAATGAGGGGAGTGTCAAAATTGATGGGGTCAAGTTCACAGTGACGGAGGAGGTTATTTCTACGGATCCCCATTGTCAGGAAGAAATTCTACAGAGACAGGCACATTTCTGGTCAGGCGGTGTTGGAATTTGCCAAAGGAGCAGAGGAAAAGAAGGCTCTTGTGAAGAAGGGAACCTACTACCTGCTGAGGTCCATCAAACCACTGTGGAGGTTTGTACTGAGGGCAATAATCAAGTACATCTCCCTAGACACGAGATTCAACCGCATCTACTCTTACCACTTTGTGCTTCTTAACCATTTCAGGTATGGGGCAAAAATCTCTATCCCTTTTTACCTCTATTTGTCTATTAATGAGAATATTAATGACTACAGGGAGAAGCTTATTGGCAACCCTGCTTTCCATGAGGGGCTCTTGCTTTTGATTTACGAATTTTTCAAGGCTAGGACTATAGGAAAATAAATTAAGTAGGGGAAAGTGGGGAAGGAGGGTTTAGATGAGGAGTTAGATTCGGGAGAAGAAGAGTATATCCCTACTGATATTGAGGAAAGCCAAGATATGCATTCAGACATGGATGCAGAGGCCACCCGTCAAACTAAAAAGGGGAAAAAGAAGATTAAAAAAGAGAAATTGGAGAAAAAGGATAAACCTAAACCTTAGCAGAGCATTGAGATCTCTTCTGATAAAGATTATGATGAGGAGGCAGAGGGTATGGAAACAGAGGGTGAAAGTGTTGATGAGGAGGAAGATATGTTCGGGGAGGAGGAGGAATTAAGGAGAAGAAGAAAGGAAAGAGAAACATTATAATTAAGATGCCTGCGGATAGAGAAGAGGATCCTGATGCCAATTCTGTCAAGAAGCAAAAAAAAAAAGGAAGAGCAGTGAAGAAGAAAATAAGGAGGAAGGACAAGAGGAGGGGAAGGATAGTGAAGAGGAAGAGGAGAATCAGGGGAGAGAGGATGACCATGAGCAGGACTATGATGATCATGGGACTGACTAGTACATCTGCAAGATCATAGATAAAGAGAAGAGTGTGGTCTGGAGAAATTTTCATAATGTTTCTGTCAGGATGGGTCTAAAGAGGGAAATGATGAAAACTTTGGTTAAGGAGAATAATGAGGGAAAAATAAAAATGGAGGACCTTATTGACCTTGCCCTGGTTATTTTGAGTGACATCACAAAAGAAAACCCTTAGATGGATGTGCCCAACAATGCTAAAAACAATGTTATTGATAGCTATAGAACTACTAAATGGACCTACCACGAAATCCAGGAGTTAAAATTCAAGGTGGGCAGACTGGAGAGGGAGGATAGCAGTAGCAAGATCAGGCTTATTGAGGAGAAGAATGATATGGAAAATAAAATGGATGAAGTGAAGAAAAGAGTTCAAAGTGTGGAGGGAACCTTGCAGAAAATCGCTGAACAAAGCTACAACATTCTCAAAGCTTCTAACGACAACATAAAGGTGCTGATCAGTAAAATAGAGGAACATAGGGGTAGCAAGGAGGAGTCTCCCAATAGCGGCAAAGATAAATCTTCAGAGGATGGTCCGAGGAAGAGAATCAGATCTAGCACTATGAAGAAGGACACCCAGTAACCTGATAAAGATCTATCTGACCTTAAGGAGGCGGTGGATAAGGCATCTGAGCTTGAGATTCGTGCGGTGGAGATGCTCAGAGAGTTTGCCTGAGCCTCTCTCCTGGCTTTGTGCCTGTCCTGGTTTTCTATTTCTATCCCTGGTTCTATTTTCTGGTTTTATCATTTGCTTGTTGGTGGACTATGATTGTTTGTTTTTTTGCTATGGCTACTTTGTTGTTGTAAACTTTCAATGCTATATCTCTATTAAACTTTTAACTCTGTAAGGGTTTCAGGGCCCCATTAAAACCTATTTTCCTTAATCAAAAATGTTGTTTGAATCATTTCCAGTTGCCGAAGTTGGTCACCCGAATCATCTTTAAAGCCCGGTTGTTTGAGTTTGAAATTTTTTTAGGCCAAACCTGCTTGGGGTCCAGCCTGCCTCATTGTTTTAACTGGTGATAGTAGGGATGTGAAAAATACTGGTGCGAATTTGTTGATAAATATTGACTGTGGTTAATAACTGAGGATAACTGAAGAAAAGAATGGAACCATAACTTGATTCTCCAGATGGTCACTGCCACACTTTTGGGTTTTCATCTTGGATGGATCAAAAAATGGGTGATGAAGGGAGAATTCCCTGAAAAGAATTAAACGATTGCATGGCATCTCCTCTTTGGCATCATGATGTGACTAGGTGTACGAACATTGAATGAGAGGTTCAGTATGGAGGCCGAGAATATATTTGATTTTTCCTTTTTGATTCAATTTCTTGGCTTTCAATATGCCACTAAGCGTGCATCAAAATATAGTCTTGGTAAAGATGTGTCAAAGAGCAGAAAGCACACTAGTTAATGGAGGAAAATATGGTACCAGAGGTAGTGTGTAGATCCCTTTTTGCTTGGAAATGTATGCTTCCACAAGGGATCCTCTGAAACACAGGGAGAGCTGAATATGTAAAATTAAGAGCTTTCTGTATGCAAGTGAACATACTCTATAGTGGGTTGTTGTATTATTTGAGAACCCTTTTGAGTAGCGACCGGATGATGTAAATGCTTATCTTTTTATTTGATATTTCCAGGAATCACTGAGAATATCAACAAAACTTGCCAAGCACCAAATCCTTGAAATGTTGAGCGATGCTTTGGTCAAATACAAACCATTGGGGTTATAAGGACCCAAAAGGAGCCATTGCTATGGACATGATTGGATCAAGTTTGGTGCTACATACACATAAACAAAATATGCTTACTCCTCCAATACTCAACGTGAGTTTAGGGAGCTGCATGAGTTTCCAAAGTGCTTACTCATTGTCTCTTTCAAACTTCATTCACTCCCTTTGGTATGTTGTCTGCATGGTGTAGAAGAGGAGGAACTATGAGTTTAAATAGGAGGTCCATGAGTCTCCATAAGAATGCACAAGTTTCTTAGTGTTGTGCGCAGGATGAGAAGAAGCTTTGATGAGGGGGCTGTGCGCACATGTCTTTTATTAGAGTGATGTCATGGGAAATGCAAGGGTGAGGCTGCCTGTGTAGGCTTCCCAACATCTCATGTGCCCCCACTTAATATGAAATTTGTAGATTGCAGAGGGAGTTACGCAAGTTGTGGTGGGGTGTGTTCACCTTTTGAACCTCCTACGCACTATCCTTTGGTGTATGCGTACACCTTCGATAATGAGATTTGAAAGGTAAGGGGCTGCTACATGCCCTCTATGGATATGTTACTCGCAACCAAATAAAAAACAAATGAAATGTGCATGCAAGCCAGGCCAGGCCACAGTGAGTGGTTAGAATGAGGTTGTTTTGTGTGGATAATCCCACATGCGCTAAGAATTGGGGAGATGAAATATTTAAAAGCAACAACAATTGGTAGGTTAGTAAAGAAAGAAGAGGATGGAGGTGGGCCACTCGATTTCATGTGGGCCCAACTAGGTGCTTGTCATAAGGTAATAAATTTTGAAACAAAAAACATTATAAAAAAATGGAGATATATCCCACATTGCTAGTGGGAAAGAAGAACAAAGAGTTTATAAGGTAAAACACACACTATGCTATTGTCCAAGAAAATGGACGCTTGTGGGGCCGGTCTCACATGTGCATGTGGTTCGAGGTGCCTAGTTGACAGTGAGTTGTAGGTGACATGGCGAGCGGGCCCCACATGATGGTAAGGTATTTTTTATAGTGTGTGATTGTGCAGGATCCGACAGCCTCGAGATTCATGCCATCATCCAATGGTGGTCGCATGATTGCAAGGGCCAAATTTGGCCCTTGCGAACATGTGATAGGTTGACATGTGGCATGGGTGATGACATGGCAATGATGTTGCAGTTAGATGCCCGGTTGAAGTAGCTAGTCAATAAGGAAGTGACACTTGGCATGAAGTAATGACAGAGCGACATGTGGCGGTCAGTTGGACGGTGAGGTGGCGATGAGTAGTTTATCAAACCAATCTAATGGTGCCACATGGCACTTGTGGGCCCGTTAGAGATTTAAATGTGCAAACGATAAAATAAATTTGTAAAGTCATGGACTATATGCATATTTGTGAAATTTTAAATCTGTAAGTTGCTGATGAAGCTGGGATTTGAAAATGGTGCTGGAGGTTGAATTTTTACTCGAACATATGAGTATAATATATTGTTGGAAACGCCGTGAAACAACAAATTGAATGGCGGGGGTTAGAATCAGTTTTGGAGAAGCGGGAAAGAGCAGTAAGTGCTTTTCTCTTCGAGGTCAGATTTTGGTGGGAAAAGAGATTGTTTGCATAATTGTCTTTCTAGAAGTAACAGGTGTCATTGCAGAAGTATCTTTTTGGTTTTCTTTCCTGAGGGATATATACAAAATCTTCTCATTATTGTAAGGGTTCTGAAATCCTGGTCTCCACAGAGGGTTTGAAGCTGTGCTTAACTCCTGGAGTCTCAGTCATTTCCTGGTTCCATTAGGATGTAGCAGTTCCTTGTATTAGACAGTATTGTTGTATCAAAGGAAAGCTTCTAGTCTTTTGCATATTATTAAAGTGGTTTAGATCTTAAAGCAGGTGTATATAGAGGCATGATCCTCATACTTAATATAAATATCATTTCTCATTTCTCTCCATTTGTGTCCATCTAATGAGTTTTAAATTTTCTAATTCATTATATGGAGTTTTAACCATGCATGTGCTGCCATTCTCTAGTTCTGATTTAGGATTAGATTAAAGGATGCTCTAGATGAAGCATAGATTCATTGGGTTTTCACTGGGATGTTTGTAAGTAGTGTGGGTTTGGGTGTTTATATTTATGGTTTGGATCTGTGATGAAGATTAGTTGTTGGATTCTGTATTCTATTGTGCATTAGAGACTCTGGCCCAATGGATAAGGCACTGGTTAGAAGCAAGTAAATTCTACAATAATGTGTCTGATATGGTGTGTTACATCCCACAAATTTTAATCATTACCAATCCCAAAATCCCTCAAAGTCTTGAGGTCACAAGGCCATTTTTGTTCCATCATAGCAATGGAGAGTCAATGAATGACTAGTTATCATTCAGTACTTTCTTGCTATCATCCGCTTTGTTTCAATCTAGTTTAAAGTCCTAAAAGTGCCATATGTTACTGGATTAGGTACACTCGCCTTGGTTCTGCAGATCCAGAAGTGCAGAGGGTAGTCTTGTCCCTATAGTTGGTCCAATTACCTTAAGATCCATAGCATATTTGGAATCAACCATTCCTAAAATCCAATCTGAAGGTATACTGGCAACCTAAGTGCGTAAGTGATTTTGAGGAACCAACAAAATGGCGACTTTGCTAGGGAGTAGAGATGCAAAAGTCATGCTAAATCCAGTTTGATATCTCTGGTGTTATAGTAATGTTTAAATAACGTGGGTACAAGTTGAGCTAGACTCCTAGCCGACTTATTTATCTATCCAGTGGTTACCATTGAAGTATAGAGTTGGATCTAAAAAGTTTTAAATATCATCTCCCCAAGACAGTGAGTGGCGACTTTGAGAGTTCTTTGTTTGATTAGTGCAAATTCAGAATAAAAGATATGATGTATCCAGATCTGATAAATATTGTGTAAAAAATAAATCTTGGTAAAGTTTGTGTTGGCTAGAAAGAGATTGTGAACAAGTGAAATATTTTCCTCTTCAAGGAGGTGGCGACTCTACATGAAAAGAACCTGATGGAGCTGCAAGGTGAGCTCTAAGATTTGCCATATTTTCAACTGATGAATAAAAAATAGCAACAGCAAAGGGGAAACACCAGATATTTCTCATTTTGTAATTTGTGTATTTACACGATCCTTATTGGGTGAAGAAGTCACCATCGAAAGGATTTTACATTGTGGATCTGCATATTTCTCTAGTTTTGTTTGAAATCTTGGTCATGTCTTGGAGGAGTATGTATGATTTGAAGAATCCTTATGGCTGCATAAGTTGTTTGTAATAAGAATTTGAAAATTTCATCAAGTAAAGTGCAGCTCATAATGGATTCGTGCAGAAGTTTTTCTATATAAAGGTATGCGCCATTATGTTTTGATGGCATACCTAGTTTCCCAAATGAAGTTCCTACTAAAATTATGAAGCATCTACCAGTGTTTAAAGGGAAAAAATTTGATTCAACATGTAAACATCTGCAAGAATTTACTGATCTGATGGGAGACTTCGAAGTTTTTCATGAAGACATCTTCATGAAGTTGTTGGTTCAGACTTTCAAAGAAGATGCCATAATATGGTTCTACTCCTTACTAGCAAGTTCTATTTCTTCATGGGAAGATTTCATTTCAGCTTTCATGGAGCAGTTTGCTGAAAGAATAGGGGCAAGTGCTGTGTTGAACAAATTGATGGCGATCAAGATTCAAGAAGAAGAATTAGTTCCATTGTTCAACATTAGATTTGCCAGAACTTTAAATGATATTCCCAAAAGCTATAGGCCCGATGATCAAATATGTGTGATAATTTATTTGGGTGCTTTTGGTAAAAAAATGAGTTTCTTATTGAGAAACAAAGAGCCAAAGACTTTACACCAAGCTTTTATGACATCAATGGATATAGAAAATAACTTGAAATATGGGATCAACAAAGGATTTCTATTTTCTGGTGTTTGCTTTCATAAAGAATCAAATGAAATAAATGGGTGTGTATCAAGAAACAAAAATCAGTTTAAAGACATTTTTATCCCTTTTGGTTTTAATAACTATGTTTTAGATCATGTTTCAGAACAAAATGAAGAATGTTTTCAGCAAGATGTGACTATCCCTCATGTGGGAGTTAACATAGTTAATGAAGAATTGCATAATGTATTTGATGCAGAGATAGACATATACAGAGGTTACACACCTAGTAAGTTTGAAACTAGTTTTTCTAGTTATGAGGTTGTAGAGAAAAAATGTTTGTAGCCAAGTTCTGAAAATGAAGAGGGGGCATATCTTTCGTCGGATGATGATAAAGCCCCAAATGATGAGATCCTATCAGACTCTTATAGTGCTGATAATGAAAAAGAGGACTCATGGACCCACAATGACCTTGATCTTCTTCAAGACAAGGAAATGGTTTATAGGCAGCCTTGTGAAAAGAACCGAGAGTTATCATGTGTTAAAGATGATTTTGAAGAAGCTGATTTGACTAAAGTAATAATGAATTCCTTTGTTTAAGCTAATAATAAAGATAAAACTGATTTTTCAGTTTGCATGCTTTCATCTTTTGATCTGACATATGAAGTTATTAATCCTAAGATGGATGAAGGCTTCTACAAGCCAGAATATGAAACCATGGTGGCTCAATTTGCAATTAAACCGGAAATGGCAGTCAGCATGTTTGATGTGGACACTGGTGATTTCGATATTGTTAATAGTTTTGAATCAATGTCTTGTCAAGAAGAGGTTAATAGTATTGACAATCTACCATATAATAGTGAATTTTGTCAGGAAGACATATGCCAAAAGGATGACCTGAACAATGGGATGCATACTGACTTGTTAGAGCCACAATGTGAAACATTTCATGTGAAGTTGAAAGAGGTTTCAAATTCTATGTCAGAACATTTTCTTCAGCCAGAGGTATGTTTTTTTATCCAGGAATGGGATGTAGAAAATATTGATGTTTTATTTTTAGAAGTCATTAAAGAAAATCAACAAGGACATGACGGTTGTTAGGCAGAGTATGAACCTTTTCTTTTTCAAATTCAGCATGTTAATGTCTCCCGGGATAAACTAAATCTGAATCAACAAGTTGCAGTTCATAGTGGTTTGCCTAAGCACCTGTGTGATGTACAAGGGTTTGAATTTCAAAACTTCCTTTTTGATTTTCAAGCATATGAAAAGGTAAGCCAGCTTGTTCCAAGTTGTGAAGTTGAGCCAAAATGTTTCCTTCCTCGGCTGGTTAGCATTTTAAAAGGGTATGACAACCTATTGTTGCACAATGATCAACACCTTCCATATTTCACTAATTTTCAAATTCCTAATGACAGTGGGGGTGTTGATTGTTTTCCATATGATGTGTTGACAGTTCATGGCAGCATGTTTGATTGTGTTGGCAAAAGTAATAATTCTAGTCTACCTTTGATCAATAAAGATGAAAATCAATTATTTGATAGAGGTAAGAAGTGATTTCAGTTTGATGGCTTTGGGCCATTTGTACATGATGAGCTCATTGTATAATTGCTTTGTTTTTAGTCGTGTGGTGTGTTCTTTAAATAAAGGTTCCCTAGTTTTGAGAAGAGAGAGAGAAGTCCGATGTCCTTCTTTGAGTGGTCTACTTCACCAAGAGATTCTGAATTCTCTATGTGCTTGCAAGGAGCACATGTCCCCAGACAGAGCCACTATTGGTACTCGCAAATTTGGCCTAAATTTGGAGTGACATGTGGCACGAGTGATGACATGGCAGTGATGTTGTGGTTAGATGCCCGGTTGGAGTAGCTAGTCAATAAGGAAGTGACACTTGGCATGAAGTAATGACAGAGCGACATGTGGCGGTCAGCTGGACGGTGAGGTGGCGATGAGTAGTTTATCATACCAATCTAATGGTGCCACATGGCACTTGTGGGCCCGTTAGAGATTTAAATGTGCAAAAGATAAAATAAATTTGTAAAGTCATGGACTATATGCATATTTGCGAAATTTTAAATCTGTAAGTTGCTGATGAAGCTGGGATTTGAAAATGATGCTGGAGGTTGAATTTTTACCTGAACATATGAGTATAATATATCGTTAGAAACGCCGCGAAACGACAGATTGAATGGCAGGGGTTAGAATCAGTTTTGGAGAAGCGGGAAAGAGCAGTAAGTGCTTTTCTCTCCGAGGTCAGATTTTGGTGGGAAAAGAGGTTGTTTGCAGAATTGTCTTTTTGGAAGTAATAGGTGTCATCGCAAAAGTATATTTTAGGTTTTCTTTTCTTAAGGGATATATACAAAATCTTCTCATTATTATAAAGGTTCTAAAATCCTGGTCTCCACATAGGGTTTGAAGCTGTGCTTAACTCTCGGAGTCTCAATCATTTCTTGGTTCCATTAAGATGTAGCAGTTCCTTGTATTAGACAGTATTGTTGTATCAGAGGAAAGCTTCTGGTCTTTTGCATATTATTGAAGTGGTTTAGATCTTGAAGCAGGTGTATACAGAGGCATGATCCTCATACTTAATATAAATATCATTTCTCATTTCTCTCTATTTGTGTCCATCTAATGAGTTTTAAATTTTCTAATTCATTGTATGGAGTTTTAGCCATGCATGTGCTGTCATTCTCTAGTTCTGATTTAGGATCAGATTAAAGGATGCTCTAGATGAAGCATAGATTCATTGGGTTTTCACTGGGATGTTTATAAGCAGTGTGGGTTTGGGTGTTTATATTTATGGTTTGGATCTGTGATGAAGATTAGTAGTTGGATTCTGTATTCTATTGTGCATTAGAGACTCTAGCCCAATGGATAAGGCACTGGTCAGAAGCAAGTAAATTCTGCAATAATGTGTCTGATATGGTGTGTTACATCCCACAAATTTTAATCATTACCAATCCCAAAATCCCTCAAAGTCTTGAGGTCACAAGGCCATTTTTGTTCCATCATACTAATGGAGAGTCAATGAATGATTGGTTATCATTCAGTACTTTCTTGCTATCATCTGCTTTGTTTCAATCTAGTTTAAAGTCCTAAAAGTGCCATATGTTACTGGATTAGGTACACCCTCCTTGGTTGTGCAGAGCCAGAAGTGCAAAGGGCAGTCTTGTCCCTATAGTTGGTCCAATTACCTTAAGATCCATAGCATATTTGGAATCAACCATTCCTAAAATCCAATCTAAAGGTATACTGGCAGCCTAAGTGCGTAAGTCATTTTGAGGAACCAACACAGTTCCCACAAACTGCATTGACAAACCCTGGTTTCACATATTTCGTTCTTTCATAAAAAAAAAATTGCCTAATCAAATTTGCAATCTCGCTATATTTTGATGCAAAGCCATTTTTTTAATTACCCATTATTATTTTTAAATTCCAACTTTGAGGGGGCATTCCCTAAGTGGGCACAAATGTACAATGCTGTGATGTTTCCCATTTTCTTGTCTAGACTAGTATAGGATATAAATATTAGAGCCTTGTAAATTATGATATTGAATGGGATGAATTAAATTAGTTTTAGTTATAAGGCCAAATGATTAAAGATCAACTCTTTTAATAATTATATAACCTTTTACGACAATATCTTATAACATAAGTAGTTCAAATTAGGAATGATTTTGATTCTAAAATTACTTAGTATAAATTTGAGTGATTATCTTTAGACTAACCCCATTGCAAGATAAGACCCCATAGCATTTTAAATTGCATCCCTATGCAATTTGTTGCTTGTAAAGGCCCTATTTTAAAGTTTCTAGCCTTTTGTGTCTAACATGTTTGATCTAGCTCAATTCCATATACAATTTAAACTTATTTCCATTTAGGACCTCATGTCCTAATTTGGAACCACATTGGGGGGAACGAGATGCGTTGGGCAACCCACTCCAAAAAGTGGGCCAATCGGGGTGCCCCGTTCCCCGATATATGGGCCCAAATTCAAACCACTTGACAATCAACATGTTTGAGCAAGAATTTTAAACCCACATCAACATGCTTCAAGTTTTACATCCTAAAATGATTGGGAGAGGTATATAAGAATGGTATCCTCCCTCATTTTGATATAGAACAAGTTCAAGTCAAGATCCCAACTATAATTTCCCATTTCTGGCTAGAGAACAAACATCAAGGCATTGAAGAGTAGGAGTGTTTGCATATTTATACATTTGTGAAGGTCTCCATGATTTTCTCTTTCTAAAGTCAACTGCAAGTCAACATCAAGCATCTTCACGAGCATTTTGAAATCAAGAAGGTTTATGAAGGTATAAGCACTCTATTTTCAGATCTAGCCTCTATTATCTAATAACGCACTTTCAATTCAAGTTTAATTTATTTTTATTGGTTGATTCCTAAATCGGGGTTTGACCTAGGCAAACTCCTTTCTACACAACATTTCCCTTCTTTTTTGTGTGTAGGAATATGTGATGGATTTGCATAAACAGTTACAAATAGAGAAGAAAGAGATCTATAGTCTGCAATTTGTCAAAGCTTTGTTAAAATGTTCTTTTTATCGTGATAATCTCTATGATGTGCAAATGTCTTAGGATGAGCATTTTAAATACACACCTTGAGATATAAGAAATTAAAATTTTGACACTTTTGTAAATAATGGTTAGACAAAATATCAACCTTTTTCATTAGATTAGTAAATGCAAATCTTATTATGTCTTAATTTATTTTGTCACTTGTTCATCACGATGTTGATGCACTACATAAGAGATGGGTGAGCTAAACTAAATGATCAATGGTTGATATCGTCTATAGAGAGTGGATGACCATACAAAATATCTCGATCATCCATTTTTTTCCATGTTTAGTCTTCTTTCAGTTTGTATCTTCACTTTTTTCACCATCGTCTTGTTTGATGACATGGGAAATGATTGTTGGATGTGTTTTGAACAATGAGCATGGGTCCAAAGGGCAAGGCAAAAGGGTTTCAAAATGACAAATTGAAGAGCTCAAATAGATGTTCTAGAGATTTGATCGCGATGCCGACAACAACTTGATGGTGTTGGAGCTTGACACACTTTTAAGGTCTTTAGGGCTCAAACCAAGTGACAAACAGTTGAATTTGGTGCTTGTGAGCGTAGATGCCAACGATAATGACCAGATGATCGACACATATAGAGATTTGCAATAACCAAGAAAATTTAAATCAATAAAACTACTAATATTACATAATCATATGTGAAAGACCTTGCATTCTCAAAGAAATCTTATATATATATATATATATATATATATATATATATATATATATATATATATATATATATATATATATATATATATATATATATATATATATATAAATGAGCCATAATTGTTCAAAATATATTAGAAATGACTTCCATTTAATAAATGTAATCTTTAAGACACTTATAATATTCCTTGAAATTAATATTAATAATACAAAACTTTACCTAATGAAATATTAGAAATATATTGAATAGCTAATGACAAATTCAACGTACCCATTGCATACTAAGATGCCATTACTAGTTGTAATTAATTAATAATTATAATAAATAATACATTTATTTTGAATGCTGCATAAACAGTAGTATATAGAAGTCCGTCATTTAAAGAGGATAAGATCAAACATACCATTCATAATAGGAGGTTAGACATGGAAAGGAATTTAGAGATTGCATATGGCTGTGATTCTATAGTCCTTAGAAATTTTAAAGAGAAAGAATACCCAACTTTTTAAGTTACCTTTTATTCATTTATTAAAAATTTGAACTGATTTTGATTTCTGAAGAATTTGGGAAAAACAGAAGAATCAACAGTTCGAAACTACTAAGCTCGATCCTCTATAACGTCATTGACGATTTCTTCACCATCAACAGATAGAATCCATTTTTACAGCAGCAGGAAGGGGAAAATCTTAAGCATGGCTAGCGGGGGAGCAGGGGTGGTAGAATGGCATCAAAAGCCTTCAAACCCCAAAAATCCCATTGTCTTTTTCGACGTCACAATTGGCACAATCCCAGCTGGACGAATTAAGATGGAGCTTTTTGCCGATATTGTCCCCAAGACAGCAGAAAATTTCAGGTACATTTTTTCCTTTTTCCTAAAACCAATTTGTACGCCTATGTCTCACATGGTCTGCTTTTAATTTTCCTAGTTTGCTTGAGTTGATACACTTTGTTATACTACCCGCTTAACTAGCTGAGAAGGGGAATGTTAAGATGGTCAAACGTTCGTGAAATCTCCAGAGGCTAAACAGATTCTTACATATTCTTCGGTTGAGTTTGAGTTTTGGAATTTATTCTTAACTAGTCTGTAAATACGAAGATTTAGTGTATACATTCTTGTACGCCTATGTTATTCTAAATTTTTTTCAGTTTCATGTATATATTTTTGTTTGGGTTTCATAGTTTTTCCCGTGGGGTAGCCTTTGGCATAGATGGTAAGAAAGGGGGATATCTCTTGGGTCAAATTTACCTGCGACTTTTGCCCAGCTTATCTGTTGGGATACGCCCCATCCATTGAGTTTGATGAGGTGTCTGACCAATTTTCAACTCGAGGCTCCATTCTAACTGCCTTGTTGCTTTTGTCCCTGAAGCTCATCCCATTTGACTAATAGTTTCAACTTTCAGATATTACTGCTTAACAATTCACTTCTGAATTGGAGTGACCATATAATTGAGTATAACTTCATAGTGGTGAAAATGTTTGTGTACTGTGATAATTGTCGTTTGCATTGATATTTCGACATAATTTTGTTCATGGTTTATTTTATGACAATGTAGTTAATTATTAGTGTTATATGCAAAGGGACAACAGTGCTCCAACTAAATATAGAAAGAGTGCAACTTGTTGGATTACACTGCAGCTAATAAATCAAACCATGGCTGTAAATAAAAATAACGGAAAAATAATATATTGATATCCTAAAATGATTGTCCTTACATTGCTTTTCAAATGGCTTTATAAAGTCTTATTTTCCAGTGTAAAACCAACTTACGGGAATGAACTTCCCAACCAACTAATCTAACTACAAACTAATTAAATTATTAAATGTAAACTTCATTTCCTAACAACCCCCCCTTAAGGTTTACATTATGAAGAAAAAAACAAAATAAAAAATATATCAGAATTGGCCTAAACTTCTAGGTCTAGACAAATAGCTGAATCTCCAACTCTTCATCAACATAAACCTAAACTTCCTGGTCTAGGTAAATGTTTTGAATCTCAACTCTTTATCAACATCAGCCTAAACTTCCTGGTCTAGACAAATGGCTGGTATTCCAACTCTGACCGTATTAACCCAAACTCAGCTTGTTTGGACTAATTTACCAACAATACCTGTGAATTGAGACACACTCCATTATCCACAGGCATACCACTCTTCATGTCTGCAGATCGAGACATACTCAATTATCTGCAAACTAAAACAACTACTATGCAGATCGAGACAAACTCAATTATCTGCGAATGAAAACTTATGCTCTGCAGATCAAGACAAACTCAATTATCTGCAAAATCCCCTCTTTTTTCCATGAAGAGGGATTCAAAGTATGCCAAACCCCTGTTTTCTTCAGGGACAAATAAAAAGTGCATCTCATGCAACAAATCACCCTTGAGCGAGAAGCTAGCTCGGGATGACAGATATCCTCCTGCCTCCATTTCTCCAACCTCCAATTTTCTTTTATGCATCAAATTCTCCAAGAACCTTGAAACCCCTGTCAAACAAATGACCTCGAAAAAACAAACAATACATATGGCCATGATAAAAGATAAAGTTGACAAGGTACCAAATTCTATCAGAAATGCACCTTATAAAAAATATCCTAATGAACTCCACAATTCATGATTTATTTACGAAGTAATAAAATCAACAGAAACCTCCATATGCATCACCAATTTATTAAATACCCAGCCAATACATATCAAATGGCCAACAAGGTTGTACTCAAAAAACAAAAAATTGATTTAAAAATTCCCAACCCAGTATTCATGGCCAGTAAGAGTGAAAATATTCAAACTGCCTTCTATTGCAAGAATAAACTAGTTGGAATTTGACACTGCATTTTAATGCAACAATCTCCACAAAGATATGGAAATATTTTATACCCACTTCATGGAATTAACTGCAGATTTCTATGCCTTCAAAAATATTTTTCTCGGCAATTTCCAATGCCTTGGGTGCCAATGATGTCCCAATGTCTTCACTTTAAGCCGCAAATGCTGTATTCATTGGACATTGCAGTACCGAATCTTATACTGTTGTGCAACTAGCCTTCTTACCAATCTGCACACTAGTTTTCACATTTTTCATTCCATCTTTCTGTTGACATAAAGTTAGTTGTCATTGGTAAAGTCACTGGCAAACATCAATCCCACCAGAACACTGGTACATCACACTGGTACTCATGATTGTGAACTGGTAGACTAAGCATGTAAGTAGTGTACTTTAACCGGTCACGCTTATACCGGACTAGGTTTTGTCCAACCGGTCTTGGCAAACACACATGGAACAGATGACTAACCGGATACAAATCATACACTGGTTAAGTGCATGATAATTGGAACCGGATTATGTGGAGCGTTTTTCAAATAAATTGGAGTTAGCTTTTTCAGTGGAACTGGAGTTAGCTTTGTTTTTTCTGCGAGTGTTTCGAGGTAAACTAAAGATCAGTTTGCAAGCTTTTTGATCAAGGGTTTTGCATGCGTGATTTATGGGACAGTTTACAACTTGGCAGAACTATTTGATGTATTTTTAATAAGATAATTTCTTATAAATACAGGTCGAAAGACATGAAAGTTGTGTTGTTGAATATTAAGAGCATAGAGCGAAGGAGAGCAGAATCTTCTGAGAGGAAACACAGTCACAGAAGGTGAAAGGGAGAGTAAGATTCAACAGCCAAGCATAGGAAAGGGTGAAGAGGTATGATCTGAATTGACAAATATAGTGTCATCATAAGATCATTGCTTTTTGTTGTGAAGCATATTTAAATCCCTCAATCAGGGTGAACCCTTACAGGTTCTTTTTTATAAATCCCTTTACCGAGTAACATCTTTATTGGTGTTTTAAGTCCTTTGATAAGGCGACTCCTAACAGGGTCAAGATCCTAACAGGTCTTTTATCAAATCCCTTAACTGTGTAGCACTCTCACCAGTGCTTTGTAAGCCTCTAACAGGGTAGCTTTATTATTGCAGTAGTGAAGTTTTGTGAGTTCTATCCCACCGTGGTTTTTTTCCTTCTAACCGAGGGTTTCCACGTATAAATGCTATATTGACCTATGCATTTAATTTCTGTTTATGGTTGTTATAATATTCTTTTGATTTCTGTATTAACAAGAATATCTGGTTGCTTAAAAGAGAAGTAGAAATTGAATTTACTGATTCACCTCCCCCCGCCCTCTTAGTAACCAGTTAGGAACAACACTTTCATCTTCCATTTGCTTCATAGGCACAAAAAAGATTTATGCTTTGATACCAATGTTGGAATTCGGTGCAGCAAATAAATCTAACTATGGCTGCAAATAAAAATAACAGAAAAATAATATATTGATGTCCTAAAATGATTGTCCTTACATTGCTTTTCAAATGGCTTTATAAAGCCTTATTTTCCCATGTAAAACCAACTTACGGGAATGAACTTCCCAACCAACTTAACTACAAACTTATTAAATTATTCAATGTAAATCTTATTTCCTAACACAACTTGTGGCTCTTGGATTACGTGAATGCAATTAAGTCATAATAAAATTTACATTTCTTTTTTGATTAAGATTAACTGGGAACATCACTAGGCCCAGGTTGGTTCTAGGGATGAGCAGTCCCTAGTCTTCAATGTTGTATTTCACGTGCATGGCTGGTGAGTTTTGGACCACCTTTTTGCAATATGAGGATTTAAACATGAATTAATCTATTTATGAATGTGCCATTTTGATATTTTACCATTACTCTGCAACCGGACTAGAAAATCAACAGTATTACTTCTCTGCAACAGGTGTTTTAAGAGAAAAACAACACCAGGCCTCATGTTAATAACTGATTGCTTCTATCAAAAGCACAAGTCTCTACGTGTTAACATTTCGTCAATTATTAAGTCTAAACTCTATCTTTACTAACATACAATTTTTTGCTTGTAAATCTTGGGTCTGGTTATGGTTTGCCTTTAATGTAGTTTGAGGCAGATCTACACTGCATTTATAAGATTTATAAACATGGTTCACACTCCGATACACCCAATAATAGTTGTACCACAATTTCATGGGTCACACTTGAATAAACATTGTAACAGTTAAATTACAACCTGACAAGAAGTCAGCTTGGTCATAAAGCTATAATTTTACACCACAACCTCACAAGTCATATACTAATTCCCCTATTATTCATATACCACAATTTCATGGGTAACATCCAAAAAATTTATTGGTCACACTCGGATCTACCCTGTAATTTTTATCCAACAATGTGTGAGTTAGGGTCTGGCTTATTACAAGTTAGGAGTCACCTTATTGCACTGGGCTCAATCATGTGATTGCAAGTGCCCCCCTTTACTGCTGGACAACAGGTAAGCATTTTATTCCTAATACAAGGAATTGATATTTTATGGCTCAATCAATGTTCATATTGTAGGGTTATTTTGTATGCACATGGGCTTGGAGATTGGACTACCTTGAGAATATGGGTTTCTTTAACTTGCTCTCAGTAAGATTTTAGTGCTCTCAAATGCCTAAATAAGAGTTTTTCAAATGCAATTTAATCAAGTTCTAGTTTTGCTATCTTCCTTTCTGTCCCAAGTACCTGGAGGGGTGGCAGAGCCTGAAGTTGTTAACCCCTTTTTTTTAATCAGAGGAACTTTGTTGTTTAGGGTTTAGATTACAGAAAAGTTTCTCTATCATCTTTAATCTCATAGAAATGTTTAGATTAAAACCTAGGTCTGGTTATAGCAAGTGCCTTCTCATTATCTTCAATTGCAAGCCTTTGGATTAGGCCATTCAATTTGGATCCCTGGTAGACTGTAAAATCTGCTGGTTCTTCAAGATGAAATCTGGCACTGCTGGTACCTTGGTTTCTTGTAGGTCCCAATTAATCAAGAAAAGTGGATCATAATTGTAGTGTGGCTTGAACAGAGTCACGTCTGTGGACATTTGGGAGGTGGTGTTTTACCAATTTTCTGTTAGTTGCAGCCATTTGAGCTAGGGGCTTTGCAGATCACCTACATACTTATAAGATAACCCTCAAGAGTCGTATTGACAATCTCTATCTGACCTTCAGTTTGAGGCATAGTCACATTATTCTTACATGGCAATGGCATGACAAACCATAAGTGTAAATGGAATTCAATTACATGGGTTTAAAGGAGCAAAAGTACAGGGAAAACCCAGCAAACCAAAATATACTTATAAAAACTTGCAAAAAACTGCAATGTTATTTAATGCTAAATTGAGTGTGTAGAAAGGGAAAGGAAGTCTGCATATTGCCATAGACTGTGTACTTATAAGTCAATTGTCATCTACAAAACAAAGTTGGAGGGTGGAAAATTAAAAAAAATTAAATAGCCTCTAAGGCAGCCATGACTAGATGTGTGAGGTAGAAGTTGATGCTTCTACATTTGCAGCCATTTGGACCAAACAAACACATTCATTATCATCCAAAACCTCTTTCAGGATATTCAAATCCTCTTCACTAAATGTAGGCTCCTCGGCTGTGGCCTGTTTGGAATTAGATCAATTTTATCTCGATTAGTTGTTTGATCATCTTCAAGACTATTTGAGGTTAGCAATTATGAACATATAAGTTCTCAACCTACTAGTGTATGTTACGAAAATTGAAAATTATTGAAAGTCATAATCGGAAAGTTTTTAACCTTGAATCTCCTTAAAGCAAAGACAAAGGTTGTGGACGAAGATCAAATTGTTCATCCTCTATTGGCTCAATTAGCTGCGTTTCTTAGACTGTATATGCTCAAATACACTTCAAGAATGCTCACAAGCAGAAGAATTGCATTGTAATGTCCCTTTCTTGAGGTATTCCTAATTTTAGGCCTGCAAAGAATATTATTCACTAAAAACTGATATTGGTAATATTAGGTAACAAGAAATTATGGTAATATTTAAATCCATACAAAAAAGCATCATAATATTTAGATCAATAAATCATAGCATCATTAATGTTGAACCAAATACATCATAGCATGACAGGGAACATACTGGGGGTGCTGCCTCTTGATCCCCTTGGGGGCGCTGCTCCCAAACACCTGGTCTAGTTTTAAATAAAAATCATTTTGGGCCATGTTAGATGGATAAGAAACATTATTTTATTCCTTCAACTTTTGCACGATTAAATCACAAGTATTTGACTTATTTATACTATGGGTTTGTTTAGTCAATCTCTATCCTAAGTAATGCTTCTGTGGCTGTAGCAGCATTTGTAGACTTGTCTGAGATCCATACCCATGACTCCAAACAGAGCGAGCAATGCTGGGCTGAGCATACAAGCTCCTTTCTATTGTAGTTCATGAGACCATTTTGTGATTTGTTTTTTGATGCCATGGGCAGCAAATCTATGAGTTTTTTACACCTAATTTCCAAAAATGCATCACAATATTGATTTATTTAAAAATATTGTTCCATTTAGCTAAAATCCATTTTTACTTATTTGATCGATGCATACTTGTGTATTAATTAAGTAGCTTCTATCTGATTAGTTTATTGTGTCTGTAAAGTTTAATTATTGACCGGGTGCATGATTAAAGTTTTAAATCCTAAAATGTCTACATTTCATTATTTTTTCAATTGGCCAACTTTGAGTCTGGTTGAAAAATCAACTTTCCAATTCTGCTCCAAGTTGCAGTCTCGTAACATTGATTCTTGTAGATTTTAAGTATCATAAGAAAAATGCAAGGCCAAATCTGTGTAAGGTTGGAATATCAAATTTAGATTGGAAAGTGGCAGGTGCATTCATCAAGCCAAATTGCATGACTAAGAATTTATAATGACCATGTGTTTGGATGGTGGTCTTGTGCATATGTTTTGCCCGCATGTGAAGTTGACGGTATCCTTATCTTTAGTCAAGTTTAGAGAAGATAACTGTACAATGCAGCTCATCTATCAACTCTATCTTGGGGAATTGGGAATTGGTAGGTCATCAATCAATTCTTTAACCTGGGGAATTGGGAGTCAATTCTCAATTGTGCACGTGTTAAGAGCACGCTGGCCAATATACATGCAGAGTAATTCATCTTTCTGGCGGACTAATATCCCAGGAGCATCAAATGGGTTTGTATTTGGTCTGTTATGTCCCATTAATAAAAATTCTTGAACCACGTTTTCAATTTAGTCCTTGAATACTTTTGGGTTAGGTCATGATTTGCGTGTTGCCCTCTAACTTGATGATATGGTCACAACCTCTATCTAGTGGTAGACCTTTTGGAAGCTCCCCAAACACACCTGAAAATTTGTGGGATGAGTCATGTACAGGTTGTGTGTACTCAGGCTTTTCCCATATTTTGGATTGGCATAGCCTCTCAAGGGAACGATATTTGACCATATAACCAGGGGTATTCTTCTCAGTTATTTATTCATATTATGTGCTGCAATCAACTCCCCATTGGATGTCTGAACCCTTGAATCTGGTTCATAGTCAGCTTCTGAAATTCATATTAATACCACCAAGTTGTCTTAATATTGGATCCCTAAAATTACACCAGCACCACCTGATGATACATTATACAAATCGGATTCACAGAATAAGTCTACATGCATGGGATGGGCTCTTTGATGCATGTATGAAAGTGAATGTGGGACACATCAGCAATACTAATGCGAAAAGAACATCGTGTACTTCACAAACACCAAGGGTGCTTTCAGAGTCCATCAGAAGTACAACATTTCTTCCTCTGTTAAAACCCTTCAATTATAATGCTGAGTGAGTGGATACTCCTCTTGTGGCTGTTAATGATGTGGTGGGCTGCTGAAGATTGCTCCTTTCAGATACATCTAAGAACAATGGCATATTAGGGCCCAGTGATTCTTCCTCATGTGTGGATATTGGAGAGTTATGAACCATCTCAATTAACTGAATACAACCTTTACTAGAACATTTATGGTCATGGGACTATGGCTTTTTACATCATAGCAATGCCATTGTTTACACTTACACAGCTTTTCTAAAACAGCCTTATCTGCATCAAGGCTGCTATATGTAGAATGTTTAATCTTATGTGGGGTGACTGCCTGAAGATAATTATGTTCTCTTGTTGAAGCAGCAAAGGGGGGCTTCATTTTTCCTCTATCTTTCAAATGTTTTTTTTCAAAAGATTTTGCTTGAGAGATCAGTTCATCAAGGAACTTAGGTCTGAGAGCTTGTACTTGGCCCCTCAGTTACTCTTGTAGACCAGTAACGGACAAGGAAGCTTGTTGTTTGGTTGACTTACCTCAAACTTATTGCATATGTGAGGTACTATATTGATTCATAGACTAATGATGTCCTTGATGCTCATGCAATTATAAAGTTTCCAAAAACTTCTCATACACAGTCCTTTAGCTGAAAATATTAATAATCAACTCAGTAAATTTTTGCCAAGTGAACAATTCATCACATTCACCATCCTAGTGCCCACTAAGTCCTATTGATGCCCTCAAGATGGAGCAAAGAAAATTATTTAAAAAAAAAAATATTATACATGGGGTGCATTAAAAAATACTCTAATTTATGCAGCCACAATTCTGGAAGAATTTTCAACGTGCAATCACAGTTTGGAATTTCACTTTTTGGTGTGCAGTGTTGTGCACCTGTCCTGGTGTAGTCTTGAACATCAACATCATTTTCCATTGCCCTATAAGCTTTAAACTATACTTTACATGGAAGTCTGTATCATTGGGCATATAGGCCATTCAAAGCCTTTTGATGGAATTGTCATTGACTCCTAGGCTTCCTGTTGAGGTTTTGACGTGGCGGAGGAGATGTATCATGGGTTAGCCTTTGCATCTTTCAACGAGGGTACGGAGGAAATCTAGGCTGAAACTTATGATGTGATTCAGCTCCATGAGAAACATGACTGTATAGCTTAACAAGTTCCTGAATTGTCTTGGGACATCTTCCTTATACTTTCCACGATTGGTTGCATGCCTTCACATACACTCTCAGGCTCTCAGCAAATAGTTGCGCCTTTGCTTTTTCTTGATCTTCTTGATTGTGCTGATCAGATGAGCTCACATTGGTAGGATTGGTGCTCTGATGCCACTGTCATGAGCCTACACCTGAAAATGTAAAATACAACCACTACACAAATACGGACCAAAGTATAGAACTAGAATATAAATCTTCTTTTTATTTTTTTTGCTGCAAATATAATTTTAGTTTATTTTATTTGCATCCCAAAATAGGGCGCTCATCTCTAGGGGTTTGACACTTGTTCATATTTTTATTTTAATTTGAAATGCTACAAAAAGGTGGGTGCCAAGATGTAGAGGGGGTCGACCACCATAAGGAATTATACATTTATTTATTTAGTGTATTTTGGCTTCTAATTTGGGCACCAATATTTGCAGATGTAGTTGCCCTAACTTGGTTGGGAAACGATCTATTTTGACGATTTATTTTGAACTGTTTTTGACATCAATGCAAACTTTCAACAATCTCCCTTTTTGTCATTGATGACAACCCTATAAAGAAACAATCTTTAATGCAACAAGACCATACATTGCCCCCTAACTGAAATGTCTTCCTTACTCCACTCCTCCCCTTTTGAGATAAATAGAAAAGGTTAGTGGGGGCTAAATGATTAAACAAAGAATAGCTTCCCTTGAACACATGTTTCTCTTTGAATAACTTAGTGAATTGATGAGAGTGATATCACTCCCAATTTGTCCCATGGAAAGTATCTTTTAGAAGAGGCTTTGTGAAGATGCCCACAATCTATATCTTTGTAGAGATATATTCCAACTTTACTTGTTGATTGGCTACTTGTTCCCTTAAGAAGTGACATTTGATGAGAATGTGCTTTATTCTGGAGTGCATAGCTAGATTCTTCGAAATGTTAATTGTACTCGTATTATCATTATATATGGATATGGGATGATCATAATCTACTTTGATACCTTTCAATGTTTGCTTCATCCATAAAACTTGAGTGCAACAAGATGTTGTTGCAATGTACTCCACCTCTATAGTGGATAAAGAAATTGATGCTTGTTTCTTTCTCAAACAAGAGACAAGATTATCTCCTAGAAAGAATGCACTGCCTCTTGAACTCTTTCTATCATCAACACTACTAGCCCAATTTGCATCTGTATATGCTATTGAGGTGAAATCTTCAGCTCGTGGATACCATTAGCTAAAATCCAATCTACCTTCCAAATATTTGACTATCCCTTTTACTGCTTGCACGTGAGTTCCTTTAGGTGCAACTTGAAGCCTTGCTACCATATCGATTGTTTGCATAATCTCAGGCTGAGGTTGTTAGGTACAACAAGTTTCTTGTTGTGCCTCACAACTCACACCCCACTTGATCACTTGACCAAGTGTGGATCCCCCTGTTTTCTTTTTGTTTTTGTCATCCTGCCTTGTGTTTTTTCTTCCATTTGTTTTTCGGACTTTCGAAGTTTGGCGGATTGAGAACTAAGATGATAAATTGAACCTTGAATGCCCAATCCCCAAAAGTCCCCCTTTTTCCTTTGTTTTTTGTTGTCCTTTTTCAGTCTTTTGGAGGTTAGAGTTTTAGGGATGTTGTGGATACACAACACCCTCGATGCCTCAACACTCGCTTGTCTTTCCCTGTTTTGTTTCGAGGGTCGTGTTGATGCGAGTTTTGTGACTGCTTCAACGTGTAGAATCAAATACTTAGTATTCCAAATGAAATACCAAATCTCCAACTCTCTCTTGAATAAGGATGCTCATATGCTAAACAATGTATATAGATTGTGTGATCAAATGAGATAATGCCACGGTTCCTTCTAGTTGTGGACTTTCACTTTGTTGTAATGATGGGATGTGCTGGTATCACAAAGGGACCTATGCTATTCATTCAATGGACTTCAACTACTTCATCTCCTAACCAAACAAATTGCAAAGGGATAAGGGTTTAGGAAATCTAATCTAGCTTTAACAATGCAAGACAATGTTGATGATGGGGTAAGCTTCTAACCAGTCCTTGCTTTGCCAAATCAACTACGCAAATGAGGGTGCTATCTTCTAAGGACACAAGAATGGTTTTCACATTGTCAATACTCATTCAAATACCCAATGGAGGTGCAATCCAAATGAACATTGAACTTAGACACTTGCAATTAGGTCTAGACTGACCTTGCACTATTACTTAGAATCAACAAGTACCAAAATATTTAGACACTAGCTCCGCCATTAATTACCATTGAACAATATCTTCCATTCAACTACTTCTACTTCTACTTAACATGAAATAAAGTTTTACTCTAAGTGAGGAAATTTAGAAGCCATGCAATTTCAAAATAACACAAGTAATCCACCATAAAAACCAACAATGAATCTGCAATTATTTTGGTAGCATTATAGCAACAATTTCAACAAGTCTCTCTTACATATGATTCAAGTTGCCCTTTTATAGAGGCTTCAAGTACAATTTGTGGTCAAGATTAAACCCAAATTAATGGCCCAGATTTATCCACCAAAGCCCTAATTAGGGTTCCCATAATTACCAGTAACAAATATTAAATGCTAACCCAATTACTTCAAAGCACCACCTTGTGTGCCAGTAAGAAAATTACATAGCTTTTATCGACCAACGAGAAAATGGGTTAGATAGAAGCTTATAGAAAAAGACACCAATTAGTGGGCCAACGATAAAATGCCACATGGGTTTATAACAAATATTCCTTTAGAAGATAATTTCCTTTGACTTTTTCCCTTTTAGCAAATTAAATGAATTTGGACATAATATTGTTGAGCTCTTCTATGGGAACACTTGCCATAGTTTGATTGGTTGAAGATGAATAGGCGTCACCTCAGCATGCTTATCTCATAAACCTGATTAACTCCTTGGTGATGAAAAAATATCTTTTGATGCCTAATATTATCAAGCCTTCACTTGTGATGGCTTATATTTCCAAATTGCTTCATATTCATGAAGTCTTTTGTCCTTTGAAACTCTTCACCTTGAAACCTTTCCCATTGACATGTTCACAAACTTGCTTGTACTTGAAATTTTGATGTCTTGTTGATGTTCCGACTTTGATCTTGCACTTGTAGAAGTGATGCAGCTAGATCGATCCAATTGAACTTGGATTTCCGAAGGAAATTCAAGTTTGTAATGATTTCCCTTGCTTTGCCTTTGATCATGATGTTGTACTTGCACTTTGAATTCCATCTTGACTTGATCTTGGATTTGCATCTAGTTGACTTGATGAGCATCCTGTGGTTTGATGGTGCTCTGATGTCTACATGTTGTCCTCAATGTTGAAATCATGTTTGAACTTGAATTATCCAGCTCCTCGTCACCTTGCAAAACACCATCATTTCATTAAACACTTTGCAATTTTTTCAAACTACAAGGATTAGTATTTGAGGAATCAAAACTTTCAATAAAGATATTCAATGAATTAAAAATGCAAGACTTCTATCTGATTTCATCTAAATAAATGAAGATTTCAAACCTAAATAATTCGACCATAATCATAATCTTCATTCAATCTCCTTGTCTAAAGCTGCATACACAGCTTTTGACCATGTCAAAATTGCCATAAGAAACCAATTTCATCTTTCTGTTTGTGCTAAAATTCTGAGCCTAAAATTCAGATCTGGAAGTGCTTCGAGTTCAAGAAAGTCTGATATATTTCCAGATTTATGAAATTCCAATATATCTCTGCTATTTGGATGCTTAGGCCTGATTTCTTATGATGAAATCTGAATTTGTGCTAATGATTGACCTAGACTTTCAACATTCACCAATTCTGAAATGTATTTGCTGTTCAATACCTCTCAAAACCTTATTTTTTAAAATCCAATTCGCTTCCTTGCTGAAGGAATTTGATCTGCATTTGTATTTGTCTGAATTCGATCTGCACTTGTAGTTGTATGATCAAGTTGGAGTTGGTTGTTGAAATGATTTCAACACCCAACTTATATATGCATTGGGGCTCAAAGAAGGTGCCTCCTCATGTAGGCTGACCTGGCCTTAGTTAGATTAAATTAATTCAATTCGCACCCTTTCATGGCCATAATCAGGCCGAATTCATAAGACAATGTTTTGCAATCAAATTAATGATTATACATCAGCGTTAAATGGTTCAATCTGCACATAGCCGACCCTATTGGCTTATTGTTCGATTGAAATTGAGGGCTTATAGGCATTTGCAGAAATCAGGGGTAAATAAGGCAGAATGCACATGAGAAGTGCAGAAATCAGATGCAAATAAAGCACCAGCAAGAAATTTGGAGTGGAAATCACATGCAAATAAGGCAAATGCACAATGAGCATGGTGGAATTTGAAGGCAAATAAGGCACGATGCAATGTCATAGTTTGGAAATAAGGGGTAAATAAGGCGCGGCATCATGTCATTGCTTTGTCCTTGCTTTGTCAAGTCTGAAATCAACCTTTAATTGAGCGCTCTTCATTGTCATTCCAAGTTGGAGATCATATGTTTTTTTTTGGGTGCTTATGGCCTCAAGTGGAAAGCACATGTGAATAAGGCAACATCATACCCTAGTGCCGAAATAAGACATAATTAAGGTGTATGCATATAACATAGGGCAGGAATTTGATGTAAATAAGGCACTTGCTGGGAGGAAATGTCATACAAATAAGGCACTTGCACTTTGTCTTGTATTTGCAACTTGGAACTTGTGTTTTCATTTCGCTTCTTGATCAAGCCCAAAGTGCAAACAAAATCTGAGTTGAAAATGCAAGTGATTGTGCCTTATTTACATCCAATTTCTACACCCCTCAATACAAAGTCCCTTATTTGCCTTGCATTTCCGCCATACCTTCATGGAGTGCGCCTTATTTGGATCTGATTTTGTTTAATTGCTGATCAATGCATTCTGATCTGATTTTGTTTAATTGCTGATCAAGTTTAACCCAGATCTCAAAGTTAAAAACTCCTTCACTCCTATACTTTCAGATTTATCCATCTTCATCTTGATTTTCTCATGTCATACTCTCAAGGTTCGAATTTCGTGTTTGTCCAAGTCATTCATTCCAAGCTTATCATCTCCAAATCAAATTTGCTTGTGAATTCCAATCTCATTCCTCAAGTCTCACTCAAACTAGACTTTGGTTACCGTAACAGGTAAACTGGTCTATTACATGCTACAGATGAAATATAAAAGCATAACAAAGAGTGAAACACAATGCTTCCTGAAACCAGAATGCTATTCCATTAATGTCTATTGCTTTTTACATAAGAGTGCACATCAGAGCTATTAACTGCTGTTCCTTCAGTTCATGACAAGCATACATATAAGTGCGAAGGGTTGCGACCCAATCGTCGCGACATAATGCCTTGGTAACTACTTCCTAACACACAACTAATTAACCCCAAAACATATAACTATTCCCGAAACATTATTTATCTGACAACATCATCCCCCCCAAAAAGAATGTTGTCTCTTGACGATAACAACAAAATGGAGATAATGTTTGACACTAAATACAGAAAGAAAATATCTAAGATGAAGATGAAGGAAGTGTCCCTGGAGCTGGCTGAGGTGCTGGAAGATTCAACCTTGCCCACAACTGATACACCTGCTGAGTCCGTACATTCAGATCTGCTTCCGGCTTCATTTGGGCCTCCACTGACTCTTTCAACATAACTGCAATATCTTGGAGCTCTGCCTCTTTTCCCTCACATTGTGCTATAGTCTCAACCAACTGTGTCTCCAGCCTGCACTTATCCTTTGTAGCTGCCTCCAACTGAGCTATGAGTGTTGCTTGCTTGCTCGCCCAATCCGACTGCTGGATGGCTAGCTGGGTAGCCATCTCCTCCCGAGATCGCTCTGCTGCTACCGTGTCCATCTCGCTCCTCCGACGAGCATAGTAGATGTCTCTATACACCTTCGCTATCTCACAGGTGAGGCTTGCAACCTTGTTCTCAACCACCGTCTCTCCAACAGTCCACTCTTGAGCTATTTCAGGACACTCAGCCCGCATAAAGGCCAGTACATGCTCCAACTCTGTGACAGTAGCCTCTATGGCTTTAGCTTGTGCGGAGACCACTACCCGCTGGCCTCTCATTATCATGTCTGCCAAATAAGCCTCAATATCCTCGCCAGGGAGATCCCTCTACGGCTCCACAGCTGGTTGCGCCCATATTTCTCCCGTAACATGAGTATCCTCCTGTCCAAGCAAAACACCCTTGCCCATCGCTCTTGCAGAACACCCATCGACCACTGTATCTACTCTTGTAGCAGATGCTGTCATCTTTCCGCTCCCTACATCATCCGTAACCTTTGAAGGTATCTCTCTCATAGGTGACTGAATAGAGGGCCCTCGTGGAATTGGTGTGAGCTGAAATCGTTGCATTAGGTAGTTCGCGTGTCCCTCCACTAGACGTCTTTTGGAACTCTCTCCTTCCGATTCAACCACATCTACCGTACTATCCTTTACTGGCTCCACAAGCAGCGTACCATCCACAGTTACCTCAACATTCGACCCAACTACCACTAATCGGACATGCGGCTCCTGCTTGCCCTCTATGCCAGGAACCTCCATAATGTCAATCTCCTCTGGGGCAACTTTCGGTGGTGAAGCAGTCTGCTTTGTCACTAGACAGGTGGGGTCATATTAAGGGGTGCTTTCATTTGGCCAAAGGTAGGAATGGGGGCCGCGCTGGTAGTGGGAATTAATTGTGCTGTAGGAGAGAGAATAGGTCATGCAAATAATATCGGGGGCTCAGACACTACCTCAACCTCGTCCTCTCCATCAGCCTAGAAGCTATCCCCCTCCCCTGTGGTATCATCGTTGTCGGAGGTGACCTAGCGTCCACTATCGATGTCTCTATGATCCGAGCCTGCATCCTCCTGTCTTGCTTACTTCTATCTCGTAGGCACCTTCTGTCCACCAGGTGTGTCCAAGTGGTGCCACAGCATAATAGGATGCTCACCTGGTGTCAAGGGTCTAGGTTTAACTTCCTTCGACAGGATGTCCTCCATAATCTACCTCACTAAAGCGTCTAGAAGTAATCCAATCGTGTACGGGGCATGTAGAAAGTTTTGTGCTACAGAGTCATAAACTTATCCATCCGTTCTGACAATAATCCAGCCCAATCATATCTTTTGCCTGCCCCCAAGTTGTTCATAAGGGATATTTGCGGGAACGAAATAATCTGAAGCACGGCTTGAACTTGTGAGCCTTCTTTTAATCATGTCCACGAGGCTTTTCCAGTGCCCTTCCTTGACAAAAGACTTCTTCATGCCTCGGTCGTGTGAAGACTTCCAAAGGGAGTCTTTTTTCGCTTCTGAAAGGTTATCTCTACATATCAGCTGTATATAAAAATCTTTTACCTCCGCAGTCAGTTTCTTGCCCTTCAAATCCACCTTCTGCCCCTTGTTCGGTAAACCAAACACCTGTCTAAATTCCATGGCTGCGAATGAAATCTGCGCATTGTAGTTCATATAGGAGATTGTGCTCATTCGGGAAAACTTGTCGTATGTCTCAATCATTGCGCGCAATGGGCCTTCAAAGTCTTTAATACAAAAAATGGGCATTTGAATGACCCATTGTACTTGAGCCCTTTGCAAACTCTCCTTCACTGGATCACTCTCCCGTGTCTCTTTCCACCACTTCCGATAGTCTAAGCCATTCAGACCTTTGAAGGTTATGGTTTGAGCCATCACATAATCCCTGGAAGGAGTTGCAGAAGCCATCTGCCCTAGCACATTCGATTTTCTTTTCTTCCTACCTGTATCTGTGCAATCTGCAACCCGCACGCCTAAGGGCAAGACTTGCGCATTTTTGTTCATGCTGCTACTGGAATCATCTGCCAACTTTTTCCTCCAAGTGCGTTTCCTTGCTGAATCCATAACGGTTTCTTTGTTGTCGTTTGCATGAAAGAAAAACCATTAGGGTTTCACCCAAGTCTTTGATTCTTTGTCTGTATTGTATTTTCCCTTCCCTTGCATTTTTTTCTCTCCCGTACTTAACTTTTTACGTGTGCAGACTTGTCTCTATCGTACGGCTCTTGCTAGTGCATTTTTTAATCTACTGTGTGACTTATACATTCTTTTATTTGTGTGCCCGACTTCTGTCGTACGAACGTTCTTTCTCCCTTCTCCTAGACACCATACATAATTCACTCTGCTTTTCCTTGAAACAGTATGAATTTAACTCTGCCTTGGAACCGTATGGATTTTTTATGCTTGCATTTGGTAGGTGCCGTATGGATTGGAAAGTGGTACACTCACCGTTCTGCCATACAACCATACGATCTTCTTCCTGTTATCGTACCGTATGGATTCCTTGCGTGCTCCGACTGCGTACGGATGCTGGTGTCGACTACCATACAGTCTTTCACTTGCATCGTACGGTGCTATGTGCATGAGCAACTTATGAGCCATGCGGCCTGGATCGTATGGCCTTCTAATGCCGTATGGTCAAGTGCCATATGGTTCAAGTTGTGCTTTTTCCCTAGTTCTGTATGGCCGTACAATTGCTTCCCGTATGTTTTTTTTTTTAATAATTTTTTTTCGGCTAGTTGGGCCCACCAAAGTGAAATGGGTCATTGACCTGTCACCTTTCATGATATGGCTTCAATTTGGACCCGTTTACTGTCTCCAAGACTTCCTTGTCGTCTAGCGTCCATAATTTGATTGCCCCGTTGTCGCTGATTTCGCGCACCTTTTATGGCCCCAACCATTTTACTTTAAACTTCCCAGGCTTGATTTCATTTTTCCCATTGTATTTGAGCACCAGTTGGCCAGGAGTGAATTGAACTCGCTTGAGGTGTTTATCGCACCATGCTTTGCGTCTTGTCTGTGCGACCTCTGTGGCCTACTTCGCCATCATGTGTCATTCGTCCAATTTGTTCAAGTTGTAGAGTCTCTCTCGCAGACTCTCCATATCCCCAAGTCTATTTTCTATTGCAATCCTCAGGCTTGGAATCATAAACTCAGCTGGCACCACGACCTCCTGTCCATACATCAGTTGAAAGGGCATTTGCTTGGTTGTCACCTTGTACGTTTTCCTATTAGCCCACAACATGAAAGGCAATTTCTCTTCCCAGTCCTCATGCTCCACCCCGTAGGACTTGTAAATGACTGACACCAGAATCTTGTTTGTTGCCTCCGCTTCGCCATTGGCTCAAGGGTAATACAGGCTAGACAAGGAATGAAAGATTTTGAATTCTGTCGTCAACAGTCGGATGATATGATTGACGAAGTGTCCTCTGTCACTAGTCAACTGAATGGGAATTCCGTACCTTGTTATGATATGCTCATATATGAATTTGGCTGTACTCAACGCCGAGTTGTCCGATAGGGCCTGTGCTTCCACCCACTTTGTCAGGTATTCAGTGGCAACCACAATGTACCGACACCGGTGAACTCTGCTTGTTTTCAGGGATCCAATAAAATCCAATCCCCATTGCTCGAAAAGTTCCTATGCGTGTGAGGGGTTTAAGGGCATGAAATCCCTTTTTAATGGTTTCCCCGCGCATTGGCATGTGTCACAGCTTATGGCCCATTCCCTGGCGTCATTGTACAGTGTGGGCCACCATAGCCCTGCCAGGATTACTTTTCGCACCGTCGTGTCTGGCCCCATATGCCCACTTGCGGGACCCTCATGAGCTTCCCTCAAGACACTTTGCACCTCTTCCTCCATAACCCACCTTCGCAACACTTGGTCTAGGCCCATCTTATACAGAAGTCCATTGATCAATTGGAACACTCTACTTATTAGTACTAGCTTCCGTCTCTCACCTGGTGACATTTCCCTTGGAAATTGTGATGTTGATAAATATTCGCCAATGCTTTTGTACCATCTCGGAAGGATAGTAATATGAAATAAGTGTGCGTTTGGAAAATCATCGTTAATTCCTTTCAGTAGTTCTCTCGACTTGATTTGAGAGAGTTGATCCGCAATGACGTGGCTCTTTCCAGGCTGCACAATAATGGTGAAGGTGAATTCTTGAAGTAGCAGTAACCATCTACTCACCCTCCCCTGTATAATTGGTTTGTTCACCAAGTACATTAGTGCCTGGTGGTCAGTGTAGAATGTGAAAGGTGTTGCCAACAGATAGTGCCTGAACTTTTGCACCGCATACACCATTTCGAGAGCCTCCTGCTCCGTTGTGCTATAGTTCTTCTCAGCTCTCGACAATAGTCTGCTTGCAAAATAGATGGGGATGGTCGAGGCCGTGATCGCTAGTTTGTGCCAAAGTTGCACCTATCGCAAAGTTAGAAGCATCCACATGTACGTGGAATTCTTTATCCCAGTTTGTTTACCCTCGTGGGGTAACGGAGATTATTTGCATACAAAAGGTAAAGTACTTAACAGAGAATGTAAAGAGAACATAACAACATTGTATTCATAGATTGATTACCATGTACAAATGTGTTTCCGCATACCATAATAATCATAATGCCTTGCTCAAAGAGAAAAATGCATACATATAGTGTTCGAGGGGATGCGAGGCGAACCGTCGCATTCGTGTAACTCCCTCGGACAGACAAACCGTCTAACTACCTAGTTTCCCGACAACATCATCCCCCCAAAAAGAAAGTCGTCTCCGGACGACAACATACAAAATATCCAGGACGGTAACAGCACTAAGGGAATGATAGCAAATACAAAATGTACGACTAAGAAGTAGGGGGCATAGGAAGCGTCCTTGAAGAGGTTGGGTGACCCGTAGTAGAAGAGGCCGGCTGCACCAAAGAAGATCCACGCTAAGAACGCAACTCATACACCTGTGTCGTCCTTGCCGCCAAATTTTGTTCGGTGACTGACTGAAGTTCGATTGCGGATTTTACGATCACTGCAGCCTCCTGAAGTTCCTTCGCTTGCTCCTTGACCTCCTTTTGGGCTCATACTAAACTAGCCTCCACAGTCTGTCTCTCGTAGTAGCTGCTGCTAACTTTTGCTTAAATGTCTCTGTCTCTCTCGCCAGTTTTTCTTCCAAGGCCACTCATAATGCCTTCTCAGCTTCCATTGCTTGTGTCCTCTGAGCTAAGTCTCGCTCCACTACTGTCAACCTGGTGGCCAGCTCCTCCTGAGCTCCCTCCGAATCCACCAATGTAGTCTCTCGTCCAGCCGAGACATAATAGCCCTCCCGGAAGGCCTGCTCTATCTGGTGAATGAGGGCCTGTACCTCACTCTCTATCACTGGCGCATCGAGAGACCATGCCTTCAACATATCAGATGTCTCCTCAGCATGCCACAACCCCTGCCCAAAACACTTTGCAAAAGTAGTCGGGCACTCCTGCTGTACAAAGGTCAAAAGATGCTGCAACTCTGAAGTCACTTCCTTCAGGGCCCGAGCCTCTGCTATGGCTACCATCCGACGTCCTCGTGCTACCATGTCAGCCAATGAGGCCTCAACGTCATCTTCTTCTAGCGGCATCCCTATGTTTGCCAAGTGCGCCGCCTTATCCTCCGCCAGGATCTTGTCGGCGTCATGCACTGCCATACCCGACTCTCCTGCCTGCCCTCCTCCATAGGCACATGTTCTACGTCTCTAGTGGTATCCCCACCCTGTGGGTTGGTGATCTCCAAGTCCTTTGTGATTTGCATCTAAGACACCATTTGCATGCAAAAACTTCCCATGCAATTGCATCTATAGACCACGATTTTGCTTGGAGTTATTTCCCAAGTCATATGCTTGCAAAAATAAAACATGTATTTACATCTTGAGAGTGCGATTTTGCTCTTCCATCAAAAGCAAGACATTTCCAACCAAGAATAAACCATGCGTATGCACTTGAAGAGTCCGACTTTGCTCTCAAATGCATGTATCTTCATCTCAAGGGCATATTTTTTGCATTCTCAGCCAAAAACGTGTCATGCAAGGGCATGATTAGAGTACGTTTTTATCCAAAAACGCCCAGCAACTCATTCTTGCCAAAAATGTTTTGCATAAGGAGGGTTTGAAAGATTGTTTTACATCAAATACATGCAAAAACGTCTTATGTATTTGCATCTTGAGACTACGTTTTGCAACTTGGATTTGGTCAAAAGCTTCTAAGTTGTATGCAAATGCACTTGGAGAATCCGATTTTGGGAAAGAAAAGTTCATTCCAACTTCCTCTTCTTCCATTTTTGGCTCATTGAGCTCCAAGTAAGTAAATCTATTTGATTTTGTTTGTATTTCTCACTTGTTTTCCTACATTGTTGCATTATGTGGCTCATTTTTATCCATCTGTTCAAGTGCAGCCCATGTATTTTGCATTTTGTGTTTAAATAAGTTGAAATCTTCTCTTAGCAAATGCATAAAAATCATCCAAAGCCCAAAAACGGATTTGCATGTAGAAGGATTTCTTCAAGTTTGTCATGTTTGAGTCAATAGCAAGAGGTATGTTTTTGTTTGCTTGCTTGTTTGTTGCTTGTGTTTTTTTTTTTGGAAGAAAGTTGAAGTCATCCTCTCAAGAATGCAAGTGCATACATGCTTCCTTCATTCATGCCAATTCATCCTTCATTCTCCAATACATGTAATAGCATCTCCCAAGCCCATTACATGTAAAAACATGTCATTTTCACTACATGTAATCACCTCTAAAGAACCCGATTTTGGTAAAAGGTCACTCTTTTAGATACCAAAATTATCATTTACACATATCCATGTGCATCCAACTTGCATTCTTGATCATACAAACAAAGCCCCACATGCAATCCATTTCTATAAGTTCGATTTTGCCCCTTTTTACCTACATACATGTGCTTTTTGTTTCATTTCTAGCCAACACATGTGTTTTATGAGTATCTAATCAATACTCTGAACACCTTGATCTTCATAGATCTATCATTGCAAACCAAAGCCTAAATCTCTCATGGATCTAATCTCCTCAGATGATGTATTTACCCTTTGGAATTTCCATGCTGTAGCACAGGATATGTTAGCACCATCAAAAGTCAAAGGAAAGATGAAATATCAATATGACAAAGAGCTGGCTCATACCACAGCCTCACTTGTTTCCTCATCTCTTGATCAAATCTCAGATACAAAGATTGGGTATGTTAACATGACCAATTTCTTGCAAAGGCTCGAAGATCTTGTCAATAGGGAATTATGACATATCAAGAGGAGTAATATTCACCTGATATCTACTTTTCCTATGGCTGCTCTGGAACCTGAGTTCGTCTTTGAGTGTGCATGTCATTTCAATCCTAAAGGCAAGACAGTCAAAGATGCAGATGGTAAAGTGATTTTCAGCCTAGATGCAGACATCATTGAACAGATTTTTCAGAATTCCTGCAAATCCTAAATGTGCAGACTTGTCTAAAGATATGTCCATGCAGTTGTGGAACCAAAACAAGTCAGATTATTGAAGGTACATGAATGATCAATGGTTGGTCAGTAAAAAATCAAATTTCTCTAGATGGCCAAAGACAATACACAGATTTGACTTCTCTTCAGAAGTTAATGATTTGATAACTCTCCTCAGTAGAATCTGTGGTCTCAAAGAATCTTGTAACTTTGAAATTCATATTTCAAATTCTTGAAAACAAAGAACTTATCTATTGGGGAGAGCTTATAAGCACAACATTGTGCGAGCAGCTAAGTCATGTGGGAACATCAGTACCATTCTACATGAACTCCTATTTGGTTTACATTGCTACAGCCATGGGGACATTCTCCGAACTCTCCACCAAAGGTGACTGATCACTGGTACCCATTTGGGAATATCATGATCAAATCACACTGACACAACAAATATCATTACAGAAGGGTACAAGATGCATTCTTTGGACATTTCAGGTGCCTTTTTGACAAAGAATTGGCAATTAAGAGACTTTTAGATGAGGCTTGGGAGAAGGTAAATTAATTTGGGTGTATCTTCCTGCAATTTTCAACTTTTACCTATTTGAGAGTTGGTTATTTTCAAGGAGAACCCTATACTTTACCAAGATATCCTATTGATAGGATCATCCTCATGGAAATGGCAAGGCAGCTCATGGAAGTTCAATGATACCTACACAGTCAGCATAGGCTAGGATTCGGTATCACCATCGACAAACCCCTCCAAATTGATCAATATACACTCAATTTAGTGTATAAAGCAAAAGCTATGGAATCAAAACTTTAGCTTATTACATTGAAGAAATTCAAAGTTAGATCTGGCTTCGATTATCGAGGGATGCATTCTAAAATCAAAAGGGCCTTCACCCATGTTCATCGCATGGAGGTTGTGTGGATTGACTTGTGCACCGAGGTAGACATCATGAGAATGGATTACTGCAGACTCACACTACGACAAATCATTGATCTTAATATGATCCAGATTCCAAAAGGTTTTGAGGTCAAAGATGATGGCTTGGTCCCAGATCCATAGTATTACAATACTCAGTTTGAAAAGCTTGTCCCTTTTCCTATTTAGTGGCAACAAAAGCAAGGGAATCATGTCTTTGACAGGTTCCAATCCATCTTGATGAATACAAACAAATGGCTGAAAAGCAAAGGCCTCAAGACAGTACATCCGAAAATTGGGGTAGACTGCAATCATTTTGGTCCTATTGGAAAGAGATCTCAGGTAGAAATCAAAAGAAAGGATTCATCTTCTTCACAATCAATTAAAACTATCAAGTTTACACTCAAAAGAGAAAAAGGGTCAGATCCATCCTTAGATTCTTTTCAATCACCCCTGCAAGAGGAAGAATCAAATGAAGAAGAAGGAAAAATAATGATCATATCTCCTCCTCAGTTACCAAACAACGAGGATCCATCTAATCAGGAAGAGCCATTTCTAGATGTTGTAGATAATGATGTGGATTCATTCTCTACTGTGTTCACACCTACTATTTCTATCTTGGAGGTGAACATGTTTGCATTTCCCATCTCTTCTACACCTCCTTCCATCTTCACAGCAGGGCATTGTGAGAATTTGGTGAATGTTTTTGGTGATTTCCTAGCTCTCACAGAAGGTCAAGTTTCCCAACTTGATACCTCGGTTGCAAGTTTTGAAACATTCATGACGAAGTCATCCCAAAGAACATCTGTGATCACTACTGTGTAAACAGAGGCGTGTACCATGACAACAGAAATACAATCAGGATCAATGCCTACCATGATCACTATTCCAAGTTCAGCAGAAGAGGGTTTTGTTAGCAATTTAAGTTGTCATTAGTGTAAATCTCAAACACCATTCCCACTGGTAAAGGTTCACCGGTCACTTACATTACTTTAAAGGCACCGGTAGACAAGAAACAGAGGGGATACACGGGTAGACCGAACTAAGAACATTGTACCAGTCTTATATTGCATACAGGGATGAATCGGGTATAAGTGTATACCGGTCAAAACTGCATAAAGATTTGCACCGGATTCTGCGGAGCAGTTTGAGATAAAACCAGAATATGCAGAGCATCCACCGCTTAGAAGTGGAGTTAGTTTTTTTAACAGGAGTTAGCTTTTATTTCTACGCGGATGTTATCAAGGTAAACTCCAGATCATAACGCAAAGCTTAACTGCTAGTTACATGATTTAATGTTGAGTTTACAGCCTGGCGGTTCTATGAGTTAAGGGTTTCATTAAGGTGAACTCTTGTATAAATACAGGTCATAGGACGCAAGAAAAAGTGTTGTTGAGAGTTGTTGAATAGAGAAAGCAGAGAAGAGATATTTGCACAGAGATCACAGTCACTAGAGGTGAAAGACAAAGAGGCAGAAAAAGATTCAATAGCTAGGCAAACTGGGGAAGAGGTCAACAGGTATGATCTAATCAGACAATCAGTGTCAATTCAGATCATTGCTTTTATAAGGTGTGAAAGCAAATTGAAATCCCTCTATCAGGGTGAACCCTAATCGGTTCTTTGTAAAAATCCTTTAACCGGGTATCATCTTTGTTGATGTTGAAAGGTCTCCAACCAGGCAACTCCTAACAGAGTTAAGATCTTAACCGATCTTCTACCAAATCCCTTAACCGGGTAGCACCTTCACCAGTGCTTTGTAAGCTCCTAACATGGCGCCTTCATTCTGTAGTAGTGAAGTTGTGAGCTCTGTCTCACCGTGATTTTTTCCTTCTAACCAAGGGTTTCCATGTATACATCTTGTGTTGATCTGTGTGTTTCTATTTATGCTTATGAATGATTGTTTATATTCTGCTTATCAAGGAAGAATAAAAGAACAAGTGTTGAATTGTAATAGAAACAAGTATTTACTGATTCATCCCCCCTCTCAGTAACCGGTTAGGAATAACAATTGGTATAAGAGCTAGTTCTCTAAAATATAAAGCTTAACCGCTTGAGAAAAAGATCATGGAGGGTTACAGGTATCAGAAACAGCTTGAGGAAGCCAATGACATCATTGCCTCTCTGGAGAATAGGCTGAGAAGATCACTTGCAAAAAGGAAGGAGCTGACTCTGCAGTTGAATGAGAGCAATGAGACTATTGATGAACTCTTTGGGCAGAGTGGATCTGAGGAAGTTGAGGAGGTAGTCTTTGAGCTCATGGAAAGAAATTAGATCCTAATCGATCAGATCTCCAACCTTAAGAGGGAGCAAGAAGATAATGCCCTAAGGATGACTGAGTTGATTGATAAAAAGAGAAAAACTGAAGATGAAAGAAACACAATAGTCAAGTCATTAACAACCTCTGAAAAAGCAAGGAACCGGACAGAGGAAGCTGTAGGGGCAAATGATCTTGTCATTATGCAACTCCAAGAAGACATGCAAATTGTCACCCAAGAAAACACCAACATGCAAAAGGGTTGGCATGATAGGGATGAAGCATGCAAAAGATTGACACTAGAGTTGTATCAACTGAAGGAACAGATGAAAGAACTTGAAGAAAGAAATGAAACCCTAAGAAGATACAATGAGAGTACGGTCAAGCTTGATGAGCAACTTAAAGCTCAAAGAAAGCACAAAGATCACACCGGTCTTGGATTCACCGAAAAAGACATCAAAGAGACTGGTGAGTCTTTCAGAGCTAAGACAAGCAAGAAGGATAAGAAGAAGCCACTGGCACAAAAAGGTAAGAAGACTTTCAACACCTCTTGCAATCATTGTGGAAAACCGGGTCATAGAACAAATGATTGCAGGAATGCACCGGTAAAGCCAAACAACAGTTACTGCAAAAACTGTTGCAAATATGGCCACAAGACTGATGAATGTTGGTCAAGCCCCGCAACTGTGTCCAATGGAAGCAGGGGAGCTTCAAGGGTTATTACTACGCATGCAACAAGTTCGGACACAAAGTTGATGAATGCAGATAAAAAACAATGGCATTTAGATCCCCAAGACCGGTATTCACCAAGAGAAACAAGAACCGGAGCACAACCAACTGTGCAAACTGTGGGACACACAGTTGCAATGACTCCTGGTGCAGATCACCCAACAATAGAAGGGTGAATCCATGGAAGGCAACCGGATAGTCTGTTACTCCTGCAACAAAGTAGGACACCTAGCGAAAGAGTGCAGGAACCGGTCAATGAGCAAAAGGAAAGAATTGATCAAACCGATAGAGAAGATCTCATCCTCAAATGAGAAGAACAAAGGGAAGAAGACTGAGAAAGAAGTCAAGCAGATTTGGTTCAAAAATGAATCAAAGAGCTCCGCTGAGGAGAAAACAGAGAAAAGGTCATCATCGGTTGATGGTGATATCTCTTTAGTAAGCTGAGCCTACAGGGCTTAGAGGGAACCGATAGCCCATTTACCGTTCCCGATAGGACTTGTGAGAGTCAAACTCACTTAGTCTACGAGGATAAACCAATCAGGTAATTATTGATCAACCGAGACAAGCACAACCGAAAAAGCCGAAGTACTGGTTAGCAAAAACGGAAAGAAAAGTTAGGTAAGGCAATTAATGCTGTAGCCGTTTAACAATAGTTACCGTTAGGTAATTACCGTTATGCTCTAACTCTATAAAAGAAAGAAGAATTACTCTTTTGTTTTACTTTGCTTTCTTTGTGATTAACGAATTCTTGTGCTAAGTAATATTCTCGCGCTTTGATCACTGTGAGCTACTGTTTGTAATACCGATCAAGCGACTTTCTGTGTTAATCGGTTATCAGGAAATGGCATCATCATCCTCTACCGTGAAGCTGATCAAGGGAAATCAAGCGGACCGACTTGCATATGATATTGCGGCGATTCAAAACAGGGAAAATGACATGGCTGGTGCACTGTCCTCTGTGCCAAACGGAGTCCTCTTGACCGAAGATGTCACGACGTTCATTCACGCTAAACAGGAAGAATTGGGTGAAACTTATATTCAAAGCGAGTACCTCGAGTTATGTGAAGAAGGGAGACTTCTTGATAAGTATGCAAAGCTGGTATCATCTGGACTTATCAATGGAGTATGCTACCCGACCATCTTTCGGGAAGACTGCATTCAAATGGTTCTAAGCCGTATTCATGAACCGGGTTTTTGGCTCAATAAAGGTGTATGCAATCCGATCACTAAAGAAGATCTGCATAGAGTGACTGGATATAGTGACCGAGGGGAAGCACTAACCCTAAGGACTATCTCCAATGCCATCGCCAATAAACTAACAAAGTCAAGATATGATGGTCAACTTATGACCATGATCGACATTGAGGATGATGGAGTCCGCTTTGCATCTGCTGTGATTGGCTACAAGGTTTACCAGTCAAGCAATCTAAACAACATATCGGGTGGAGCAATTCACGTCGCACACCGGATAATGCACGATAATGCTCAATACGACATCTGTGTGATGCTTCGAGGGCAAATCTTTGAAAACATGAAGAAGCTCGGAGTTGTTGAGAAGAAATCCATGAAGTATGGAACCCTGCTGGTATGTCTGTACTTCTTTTTAAATTTCTTCCCGGGAATCGGAAAAGTGACTTGGGGAACCGATAGACCGGTCATGCATCAAATCAGTGAAATGGCCAATCAACTGGGAAACCAGTTAGGAAGAGTAATGACTGAACACTTTGAGGCATTTCAACTACGAATGCATACAAGAGAGAGGGTGCCATCAACCATTGTTGACGAATACAAAGATGATTTATGCTTTCTGGTTACCACTGATAGCTGCATAATTCAAGCTGTGGAACCAAGAACCATGTACGCGCCTGAGCTAGGCTACGAGATCACCACAAAGGCTACTAAGGCATATGGAGATGCCTTGACTGAGGCAGATCTAGATCTCGGTGCTTACCGGTTCGGTACCCATGAAGAGATCCAGGAAAATCTGAAGAAAAGGGCACCAATCAAGAACGTGTACACCAAAGGGGCCCCCACACCAAAGAAGAAACCGGTGATAGAGCAACCCAAGGCTCAAAGGAAGAAAGCTCAATCGGTACCCAGTACCCAAGAGGAAGAACGAGAGGAGACCGAGACCGAGGAAACAATTCCTCTGATCAGAAAGAGGAAATCAAGAAAACCGGTAAAGGAAGATCCACTGAGAAGAGCCAAGCCCACAATTGATGAATTTGTGGCATCATTGAAAGAAACTGGGGGAATGGGTTTAGTAAGCAGAAGATATCAGTTTGCAAATGAAGTAGATAGGAGAAAGATTGAAGAAGCGGTAGTGCATTGCATTCATAAGTATAATCTGCATCCTACCGAACTTCACAGGATTGTACTGGAGGATCTCCTACAAATTCTTGAAGCTAGATGGAAAGCTTCAATGGACAGAGAAATGAGTTGAGGATACGAGCTCTACTAGAGGTTCAGAACCACCTCACTCTAGAAGAAGTGATTGAACAAGCTAAATTGCATCAGCAAGACTTCCTGACAAAAAGGAGGATAAGTCAGATGCTCATAGGTGAAGCCGACAAGGTTCATGAGGAAGGAGTAGCCATTTGGACCAAATTTCTTTAGACCTAGCAACAAGCAGAGGAAGCACGCCTTCGGACCACAGTTCCACTGGTCCCTGACACCGGTAAAGGAAAAAGAGTGCTTGGAGCTGAAGCATCGGTTAAGGAGAAGAATCCTTCTGAACTGGTAATTGTAGATATAACTGATGAACAAGGCAGTGATCCAGCTCGTCCAACTGTTCTAACTTCTCCGGAAAAAGGTAAGCCTCGAACTATGACTGTAGATGAAATAGTTGATGAGGTGATGGACTTTGGAATAATAGATAATGCCGCTAAATGGTATAGCGTGCTAGGAGAAGAGGAAAAACAGTTAGTTATAATAGCCATAGTGGAAACTTTTATGGACTACAACAGAACTCCAAGGGACTATAGGTCCAAGTTTCTTCCATAATTAAATTGTAGGCTTCAGAACAAATGGAGAACCGGTCTAGGCACAAGCACTAGAATCAATAAGGACACACTGTCTAAAGTTAGACCCGGTCTCAGTGAAGAAAGAATCAAGCTTCTACTAGAAGAAGCATCAATGAACTTGGATACCAAGTGTAGGGTTGCCAAGATTCTAAATGGATTTGAAAACGAAGTCTATAAAGAGACTTCAGACTTCTGGCAGCAGTACATCTTCAGTGCACTTGAGAATTTAGGTCCACAAGATCAAACTGAACAGGTATAAGCACCACCGGTTCAATTCACTACTCATGAAGAACTTGCAACCAGTAAGGTAAATGTTCAAATAGAGTTCACATTTGGTGAACAGATAAATGTTGAAGAGAATTACACACAGCTGAAGAGCAGCACAAGGAAGAAATCCCACTTGAAGTTGAAGTGCAACCAAAAGAAGAAGCTCCGAATAAGGAAGAATCACCTGCTAAAGAAGACCTACCTGAAGAAGAGGCGCAACCGAAAGATGCAGCTCAACAAGGAGATGAAGAAAATAAGGAACAGGAACAAGAAATTCCTGTACACACTGAGCAAGCTCAACCGGAATAGGAGCCCAAGCAAAAGGAACAGTCAAATATTCCAAGCTCCTCCTCTAAAAGAAAGTTATCATTTGCTGAGGATAAAGAAGCCAAAAGAAGCAAGGCCACCGATACAGTGGTTGATATCAGCAAAATGTCAACCAGGTAGCTAAAGGAGCTGACCAAGAGGAAACAGGAAATGGTCCTGACCACTGTAAAGAATATCTTGTGCAACTTCGTACTTGATGCTGACATAGATGAAGATGAACCTGTGATAGATCAGCTGGAAGTCTTGGCACAAGCAATCGTTGATAACTTGATAGATCCAGAAACTGTAGCTATAAATCACTATGAGAAGAAGAGAATAGAGATTCTCCACAAACAAGTTGAAGATAACAAGGTAACTCTGTCATCCAACTTAAGAGTTCCTCAACAACAGATCCAAGTTGCAGGAAGTTTGATGACAAGAACTTCCAACTTTGAAACTTTCTTGCAAGATTTGACAAAGAAGTCAGCAAAGACTTCAGAAGACATTAGAGCCTTGTCTTCTCAATTTGACATCAAAAATAAGTCTGCAACAAATTTTAGCAGAGAAATGACCAGTCTGGGTCTAATTCTAAGAAAGACTGCAAAAGAGGAGAATAAGAGAATCCAAGACATTATTGGATTTCAGTTATTTTTGGCCCCAACATTTGACTCCATGCAGCAAACTGCAACTTCTACAGAAATTCTGATCAATGAACCTGATTATAAAACTGTGGAGGATATGGAGAACATCATCGTTTCTCTAAAAGCAGCCCAAAAGAACACTGAATATGTAACCGGTCAATGGGCACCGTTTCTTCAATCTGCAAAGAATATCTATAAGGATATCTTCACCAAGCTACAAATATGAAATCCTAAGTGAAGCTTAATCCTTTGTCTTATGGAGGCAAAAAGGGGAAGAAGCAGAAGAAATGGGAAGCAGAATGGGAAGCAGAACTGAAGTATACAGAACAGCCCTTGGACAGGGGAAGTAGCAGTCAAGGGGAAGTCTGCAATTAGAAGAGAGCAAAACTGAAGTGTACAGAACACAGGGTACAAAATAGCCACAGAACCAGAACAGAAGAGGAGCTAAAGCACTTTAACAGGGGAAGTGAGAGAAAAGAGAAGTCTACAGAACAAGGCATAAATTGTTGTGAGTATGGTTTTGAGCATGGTTTTGCCACCAATGACAAAGGGGAAGATTGTTAGCAATTTAAGTTGTCATTAGTGTAAATCTCAAACACCATTTCCACCGGTAAAGGTTCACCGGTCACTCATGTTACTTTAAAGGCACTGGTAGACAAGAAACAAAGGGGATACACCAGTAGACCGAACTGAGAACATTGTAATGGTCTTATATTGCATACAGGGATGAATCGGGTATAAGTGTATACCGGTCAAAACTGCATAAAGATCCGCACCGGATTTTGCGGAACAGTTTGAGATAAAATCGGAATATGCGAAGCATCCACCGCTTAGAAGTGGAGTTAGTTTTTTTAACAGGAGTTAGCTTTTATTTCTATGCGGATGTTTTCAAGGTAAACTCCAGATCATAATGCAAAGCTTAATTGCTAGTTGCATGATTTAATGTTGAGTTTACAGCTTGGCGGTTCTATGAATTAAGGGTTTCATTAAGGTGAACTCTTGTATAAATACAAGTCATAGGACGCAAGAAAAAGTGTTGTTGAATAGAGAAAGCAGAGAAGAGATATCTGCATAGAAATCACAGTCACCAGAGGTGAAAGGCAAAGAGGCAAAAAAAGATTCAACAGCCAGGCAAACCGGGGAAGAGGTCAACAGGTATGATCTAATCAGACAATCGATGTCAATTCAGATCATTGCTTTTATAAGGTGTGAAAGCAAATTGAAATCCCTCTATCAGGGTGAACCCTAATTGGTTCTTTGTAAAAATCCTTTAACCGGGTAACATCTTTGTTGATGTTGAAAGTCCTCTAACCAGGCAACTCCTAACAGAGTTAAGATCTTAACCGATCTACCAAATCCCTTAACCGGGTAGCACTTTCACCAGTGCTTTGTAAGCTCCTAACATGGCACCTTCATTTTGTAGTAGTGAAGTTGTGAGCTCTGTCTCACCGTGGTTTTTTCCTTCTAACCGAGGGTTTCCACATATATATCTTGTGTTGATCTATGTATTTCTATTTATGCTTATGAATGATTGTTTATATTCTGCTTATCAAGGAAGAATAAAAGAACAAGTGTTGAATTGTAATAGAAACAAGTATTTACTGATTCACCCCCCCCTCTTAGTAACCGGTTAGGAATAACAGGTTTCAGTTTGCCATCACGGTTGGGAAATATTACCATGAAGAGAAGAAAGGTAACATTACCCCTAGATGATTTCTCTACCAAGAAGGGTAAATCTAAAACCTCAAAGGCCAAGGTTGTCTCAAGAATCGTAGTTGATTCTAAGAAGACCAAATATGCTGAAATTGCAGAACCCTTGATAGATAAACCAGCTGAAGAGCTTACTCGCTCTGATTACAAGATCACCAAGGTTGAACTTGGTAAACAATCACGGCTGGGATGTTTGCAAGATGCTCAAGATGCACTCTCAAATGTGTCAAAAAGAAATCACGAGCTCTGGGAAAAGAAGAATTTGTTAAAGCAGGAGAATGCTCATCTTCATGAGATTATTCGTCAACAAACATCTCAATCCGTGACCATTCCAGCACAAATGGATCAAGTAAATAGGAGAGCAGAAGCAACAAATACTTGGTTCGAAGAAGTTGTCTTAGAAGGAGTTCAATCAATCAAAGATGCGCACAAAATCCTTGAATGTATCAGAGAAGTTGAGGAAAGACTCCATGACATGATTGCTTCCTTCCGCCAAGACATCAATATCCTAAAAGAAGACCTAAGTACCTGGGAGCAAATGGTGAACAGTGATTTAGATGTTCTTCTCTCATGTGACATCATTCCATCCATGAACATGTTATACCGGTATCAGGGACTCGTGGACCACAAAGTCCAGGGAATGGAAAAGCTTTTGGCAAAGCTACGAGGGGATCTAGAGAGTTGTCAAGCAGTAGATGTGGATATCACCAACAATCTCAGGCAAATTGGATGCGAAGTTCTTACCAAAGATGATAAGCTCTTCACTGAAGAGGAAATGACTACAAAATACACCGATAGAGTTGATGCTGATTTTGATTATGAAGAATTTGGAGCATAGACGATGAACCAATTTGTTGGATATAAATTTGTGGCAAAACAATTAAGGGATTCTCGGATTCTCTTGCAGATGATTACAAAATTTTGAAATCAGCACATATGAATGCAATCAAGGTTGAAGCCATTTCAGAGACAATGAAGATTCCAAATCTTCCTGTGGTTCATGATTGTATTGTTAAATATAAGGCCTTCCTTGATAATTTCAAGGATTGATTCACTTTTCTTCACCTTTTAGTTTTAGTTTTTATCCTTTGTAGATTGGAGAAGATGAATTGCATGTGATGCAATTGCATGTAATTCGATTGCGTGTCCTCATGACATGTAATCCAATAATTCTTCCCACCTAGTTTTACCAGGTCAAAGTGGTTGAGTTGCTCCCACTTTTTCCTCCTTTTTCTCATTTCTTTTCCTATGAAAGGAATGTCTCTCTCATTGTAAAACCCATCTTTATTTTATGCAAGAAAGCTTTGCCAAACTTGTGCAAGCATAACTGTGATTGTGTAGTACTATTTTGGAGAAAAATAAATAGAAAGAAACAATTGGAGTTGAAGCTATGACTGAGTGCAATTGTGGTGAATCAAATTGGAAGCTGTGACTGCAATTTGGTTTTACTATCTTTATATTTATGTTATTCTTGTGTTTTATTAAGAGCAAAGTGAATATCAAAAACAATTGGAGCCGAAGCTGTGACTGGGAGCAGTTGTGGTAATATAAAACTAGAAGTTGTGACTGTAGGTTATATTATCATCTTATTTTTACACACTTTGTTAGAATAGTTAGATTGTCTCTACTTCTGGAAGTTTGTGCACCTCAATGGTAGAGGTATTTCTTATAGATTAGATAAACAGGTCTTAGAGCCAAGCCGTTGCGCTTTTCAATCAGCCTGTGAGTTGGTGTTGGTTTATCGGTATCATTGTTTCCAGCTTTAGATAGAAGTGTAGTTTAGAGATTAAAGTTTTGCCCATTACTCGTTCTCTGGGTAAGTGGATTCCTTCTTGAAAGATAAGAAGGAATATTTGTAACATCCTATTTGATAATCTCTTAACTTCTTGCTTACCTTGAGTTGATCCAAGGAACGGTGAGAAGGGGGAGCCTTTCCTTTAAGGTAGGAGAGACATTGTCTCATACGCTGTGGCTGGTATACCTATTTTGAAACTGGAAGTTTTCCCAAAACTGTCGGTTGCAAAATATCCACCCAACAGACACCAACCCATAGGAGACACCAATCCCCTTTAGATGATTCATAGGCACCAACACATTGGAGACGCCAATGCCCACAACTTAGCACCAACTCAGTAGGAGATACCAATCTCCTTGAATGTGAGGCACCAACCTCCAAAAGAATGATGCGATGAGTTCTTGATCTTCTTGAATAAGATCTAACTCTCGTCCACAAATCTGCTTTAAAAATGTTTCTTTACATCTGCTTATATTTTTAAATATTCTCTGCTTATAGATCTGCAAAAAGTCACTTTAAAATCTGCTCATAATCTTCAAGATTTCTGCACATAGGGCAGCAACAATTCACCTCAAATCTGCTCATACATGCACTTTAGATCTGCTCTGAAAACAGGAATAATATTCAATAAATACTAGTTGAAATTAACCTCAAATGATCTTCCTTGTATACATGCTAATGCACCCCTATACCAACAGATGTAACCCTCCAAAACAGGTTGCCCAAGGCAGAAAAATATAATTTTATTTTATTTTATTTGCATCCCAATATAGGACGCTCATCTCTACGGGGCTGGCCCACATGTTAATATTTTAATTGTAAATTTAGATTCTATAAAAAGGTGGGTGCCAAGATGGAGAGGGTTGGGCACCATAAGCAATTACGCATTTATTTGTTTAATGCATTTTCACTTCTGATTTGGTCACCAATATTTGCAGATGTAGTCAGCCTGACCTGATTGGAAAAAATGATCTATTTCGATGATTTACTTTGAATTGACAACTTACAACAAAATATTGAAGGAGCATGATTTGCAGAATGAATGGCAATCTTCGGTCAGATTCAGCAATTGACACACCACATTCATGGTTCAGCACAGTTGACAGAACACGGAGATAGATGAGCATAAAGGCAGTCCAAATATCAGACAGAAACTATCTGCAATAAACACCAAGATTGGGTCATTTGTATGGTGTCATATGCTCTTTTTAACATGACTATATGCCCTTCTTCTAAAATAGATCATTACAGGTGACTTATTAGTGCGAAAATCACATCTTCTTAATTTTACAAATGAATTATTTCAGCCAGTTTATGAGCTAAACATTGATGTAGATTCAAGGGCTTGTGTTGTGCACCAACACAGGAACCACAATGCAAATAGAAATTTGACAGTGGCGAGGAAGTTCCTTGTGGATTTCTTCAACAATCCCTTTAATTCTCTTAAACCATGTCAAACTGCCCTTATCTTCTTCTCCTGGAGATCTCAGCTCTGATATCAAATTGAAATTATAAATGCTCAATGATTGCAATACAAGGAAAATAGTATTGTTATTGTTTGATGGGATCATTTACAAATGATTTGCACTAGCTTTTATCGTTCATGACTCCATGTTGTTATTTTTCTTTTGATGTCATGGATATCATAATCCATTAGTTTTGCATACCGGAAACACTCGAGATTATTTATGTATTTAAAAATGTTGTTTCCTTTAACTAAATTCTGCTTTTATACTCGTGATTGATGCATACTTGTGTATGTTATCAAAGTAACTTTTGTTTGATTAGTCTAGTATTGATAAGTAGGGTATATTTTCCACAGCAAGTCAAATTGTGATATTGCTATCAAGATCCAATTGTGTAGTTTTTGAGTCAAACTCATTGACCCAAGTTTCATGAGTAGTGGTTCACAAGAACCCATCTCTCATGAGAATGAATGGAACACTTAGCACTCATTGCATCTAGGTGATGCTCATAGAGGTGAAGTATTGGGCCTTCCCGGGATGTCAAATTCATTGACCCATATTTCATGAGTAGTGGTTCATAGGAACCCACCTTTCATGAGAGTGAATGGAACACTTAGCACTCGTTGCGCCTAGGTGACGCTCATAGAGGTGAAGCATTGGGCCTTCCCGGGATGTGGTGGAACACTTAGCACTCGTTTCGCCTAGGTGATGCCCACAGAGCTGAAACATCGGGCTTTCCCAGGATCTGTTGGAACTTGGAGCATCCCGGGAAGGCCCGATGCTTCACCTCTGTGAGCATCACCTAGGCGCAATGAGTGCTAAGTGTTCCATTCATTCTCATGAGAGATGGGTTCTTGTGAACCACTACTCATGAAACATGGGTCAATGAGTTTGACTCAAAAACTACACAGTTGAATCCTAATAGCAATATCACAATCCTTGAAAATCTTTATATTTTGTGTTTATTTTTAATTTGCTGAGTCTCTTGCCAAATCTTAGTCTAGTTTGAGTGTTTAGTCCAAGATTGAGTCAAAAATCAGCTTGCCAAGTCCAAGCCAAGTTTGAGTTTTGTTTTGTCTGCATGCATAGTATTCTCTGATCTAGCAAAAATTGTTATCATTACAATAATCAGTCTGTTTGTTATGACTCTGTAGGAACACATTGCTCACATTTGGTTTCTTTGTGGCATGACAGGCAGTTCTGTACAGGCGAGTACAGGTAAGCACTTATTTTTGATCTGTCATGGGTCTTTTCTCCAAACAATTCAAATTGGATTGCAGTGTGGAGTCTTTTTGTACTGTTTGCGACAACTCAGGTCCTTTTAATTTCACCTGAGAGTTATCCTTGTATTGAATTTCCTATTTCATGCATTAACATATTATATTTGAATTTTGGATTTTCTCTGGTAGGAAGGCAGGCATTCCTGTTGGCTACAAAGGCTGCCATTTTCACAGGGTTATCAAGGACTTCATGATTCAAGCTGGTGATTTTGTGAAGGTTTCACATTTACAATTTATTTGTTGGGATTACATGTTTATGTAATTTAATGATAAATAATTGGAAAATAATCTTTATGCGTTGCTTACCAATTCAATTGTTTTACTTTGTAAGATATATAGCATGCAAATAAGGATTGTTTGATTACCCTTGGTTCTCATGATGTATTACAAAATTTATGTTGGATATTAGGGAGATGGCAGTGGATGTGTGAGTATCTATGGTAGCAAGTTTGAAGATGAAAACTTTGTAGCTAAGCATACAGGTCCTGGCCTCCTTTCTATGGTAAGTCATCTTTACATCTACTATATGTAATAAATGCATCTGATAACCATCTTTTCTTCTTCCTGGGAGAAATTATTTAATCAATATTAAAAATTTAACAAAAGGTTTATTATGCCAACTTGAAATGCCCGCAGCCAATTTAAAGCATTCAATGCTTGTTATTGCAGGTTTTGCATTGCATATCTTGAATCTGTTTGCAAGAGATGTGTATAGACAAAACTGATTCAGATTTGTAGGCCTTGATGTCATACAGACCAACTTGTTTATGAAAATGCATGGGCATATTGAGATAAGAAACAGCTACTGGTATAAACATAACTGGGCCACCGGGCATGCTAATTCCTCTTTTTTGTAAAATTTGTTGCAAACATGATTTGGATAGGCTGACCTAGAGGCACTATGGCTAATTTGATGTTTAGTTAATATGATGTCACAAGTAGTAGACATTAAAGTTTAACCAACTCTTAGCTTGAGACTTGTACTTGCTAAGTAATTCTCAATTTCTTGTTCTATTCACCATGTGCAAGTATGATTTAATCGACATCAATGTTAACTATGTCTCATGTTTAATTTTTTTTTAGAAGTACTTATGATACAAAACTTACTTTCTAGTAATGCGTCATTGGTATTACAAGAGTTAAATGTTCAATGTTTTGGTATGATTGCTTTAGTCTATCTTAACAAGCCATATTTTGGATTATGAATATTTAGATATGTTCAAGACGAGTGCTAACGAAGAGAAACTGGTCGATCAAAAGAAAGCGTCTTGAAACTATCAAGCTCTAAACACGCCCTATGCTATGCCTTGGGGACATTTGGACATCCCTCAACTATATATTTTATACCTTGAGAATCCATCCATGAAGGAGTATATTTGATGGCCTGCAACTTCCTCCAATATTGTGTTGGTGAACGGGATTGGGAAGGGATCTTTGATTGTCACTACATTGAGGCATCTAAAGTCCACATAGATCCTTATCTAGTTTGCCTCCTTGAGTGATATAACAATTGGCAAGACTCACTTGTTTCCACCTTGAATATTATGTTAGCATCCAACATTTTCTCAATTTCCTCATGTACCTTGGTGGCATATTTTTTGTTCATTCGATAAGGCTTGTTCTGTACAAGGGGGATTCTATGTGCACATAGTTCCAGTGGTATTCCCTTAAGGTTCTTGTAGGTCCACGTGAAGGTGTCCTTTTACTCAATGAAAGTCTTAAATGCTTTCCCCTTAAGTTGGGGTTCCAATCATCACCTACCAAGATCATCTTTTGATTGTCTTCATCACCCAGGTTTATTTTCTTCACACTTGGCTCTTCATATTTTATGGTCTTATCTCTTTCAAAATGGTGGGCAGGCATCTCGTCCACTCATGCCACTCCTTTATATTCTTCATATTCTGGAGGAAAACTCCCCTCACTAAATTCCTCTATCTTCCTGATCTGCAACATGTTACTTTCGGGTTGGAAGACCTCATAATCCTCCATTTGCTAGTGGAACAAGTCATTGAGGGAGCTAGTTTCATCTTTGAAGCAATCCTCGAATTTGAGCACCCCTTCATCATTTGGTTCCATTGTCTTCCTCCATTCATCCATCTCGAAATCTCCATCATCAGATTTCAAGTTGGAGGATATCGATTCCTTGCTTACTACTTGATTTGTCAAGCCGATGACATACTTCTGCCCTTAACTTTCAATAGACAATGTGCTTTGCTTCCAATTGATTTCCTTGGCGGTGATCAACCAACCCCCCTTGAGAAGAGCATTGTACGAGCCTTCTTTTCTAGTGGGATGACTACGAAGTCCAGGAAGAGTGTTGTGTGCCAATGGTTACCCTTTGCACCATAAGTGTCCTTAGCGACTTAATGCCATGTTGGTCGACACCTACCAAGTGAAAGGTTGGCAGTCAATGTGTTGGCTTCCCCAAGCACTTGTAGGTTTCCTTTGGCAGCACATTGATTCTCGAGCCTCTGTCAACAATGGTGTTCATTAAATTTCTTCCCATGACTTCTATCTCAACGAGGGTTGGCTGCCTTCCAATGCTTATTGCTAGCAATATTGGGTCACTGGCCATGTCCCCTTCATGTAGTGGCTCCTCCGTTGACTTCTTTTGTGGCTGACATTGCTCTTGGCTGTTTGTGTCACTGACTATATCTGTGATTGCCATTTTTAGTTGTGGCATGGTTTGTAGGTCTATCATCTTGACAAGGATTGTTGTTTGTAGCACCTGTCTTACTATATTCTTGTCAGACTCCGATCGTAGTGGTGTATTGGTTGTTTCCTTTGAGGCTCTTCTTTCATCTGCCATTGCTCATTCCACGTAGACTCTGGCTTCCTGAAGTCTTTCTCTGTACGAGGATCTGGGTATATTACTTTCTTTTTTGGTAGCCTAGTGATTGCAAGTAGTTCTTTGTCTAGTTCCTCCATGGCTAGCATGTTTACCCCTTTATGCTTCAGGTTGTTGGTGTCTTCATGGTTCCCAGGCCCTCACTATTTTCATAACAAGCAAGAGTTATTTTGACCACTTTGGCATTCATAGGCGAAATGAACCCGTTCATTGCACTTTCAGTACAGGATCATTGGTCTCCCCTTTGCAATCGTATTGGATTCAACTTCGTGTGCCACTATTGTTATAATTAGTGTAGCAGTTATTATTATTGGAAAACACTTGGTGAAGGAGCATGGCAAGTGTCCCAACTAAGTGTTGAAAGAGGTGGAGGAAGAATCTATCTCTGTCTACTTCAATAACGACGTTCACTGTAGGTTGCCAGCAACCTGAAAGAGTAGCCCAACTACTCCACTCCATTTTGTGGGTTCCTACTCACTAAATATTTCCTACCCGACTGTCACATCCCAGCTAATGGGTTCATAGTGGTTGTTGATAATTTTTTTAAAAAATAAAGAAACAACAAAATCAATACTGTATTAAGAAGGCATGGCCACGATGGGGCTTATTCAGTGGGCATTAATGATATTGGACAAAATGAGTATGGTGCAGACAGAGGCATGTCTACTATGCCGTGGTAGAGAGATGGACGTGAGAGAGGGAAAGAGGTATGGTGCCCTTGAACATGGTATGGACCTTTGTGCTTGCATTGATTGATTTGACCGGAAGCGTTTGTCTATGGCTTGCCCCATGATAAAAAGGGAGCCATGATGACCAAGGGAGGGTAGTTTTTGAGCTGACAGTTGGAGTTTATAGAAGGGCTTCAAGAGGGGGGGCAAACTATGTTAGTTCGAAATCGTCCAAAGCCTTTTTGGAAATCCATTTTTGTTCTCATTTTGCAATCATGGAAGTCGTGAGACGCCATTTCCCTTTCGTATTATGCTACGTAGTTCTAATGCCCAGTCAATGCTTCCAAATTTTGCGTATATGTCTTCTAAGGTTGTTGCAAGAACATCGCACTACAGGCCCATTTTGGCACAAGCTAAGAGGACACATGTGAAGGATTTAGCTTTGTGCCTACAGTTTGCATTTGCTTCAAAGTTTATGAAGCCTTTCAGCGAATCCATTTTGCATTTCCTGTAACCATTCCAAGTCCACGAGCATGCGTGTCCTTGAGGCATCTTGTTGTATAGTTCACATGCCTTGTTTGTGCATTCACATTTTGCGTACATAGCTGCAAAGCATTTTTTATGAAGGAAATCTATGAACCCCACCTTCATTACGCTTTGATGAATGTTCATACCCTGTTCCAAAGCTCCTATCTTGGCACCAACAGGGAGTACGTTGGCAAAGAATTTGGTTTTAATTTTTTCAATTGCATTTTCTTAGAAGTTTCTAAAGTGGTTTTACAAATCCATTTTCTGTGTACCCTACAACCACTGTGTTCCAAGAGGGACATCGCTTTGAGGCATTATCAAACAGTTCACGAGCCTTGTCTATGCTTGTCATGAGCCATAATTAATATAATATTTCTTTATGCTTACATTTATTCAATTATTGGGATCAACATCTTAAATGTTATTTTAATACATAAGTATTCAATGATTGTAAAAATATATATAATAAATTATAAATAAATTAGTGTTAAATTATTAGTATTAACATCATAAATACCAATGATTAAATTCATATTATAGTGTTGATAAATTATGCATTAATAATATTATTATTAAACAAATATAAAATAAATATTAATATTATCATCGGCATATTTAAATTACACTATTAATAATACACCCAAGGGATGTACCGTTTGGAAGGTACCAATCAACACTATAAAAACCAATTGGTATCCTCGGCAATAAACACGGACGGGAACAGAAGGAAGACACGCAGACCAAGCACTTCACGCGGTGCAAGCACAGTCGACAGTTTACAGCGGTACTTGGCGGTACCGCTCAAACAGGCAAGGTACGTACTTAGCATTACGTGCCATTCTCCATATGTTATAAACCAATACGATAATTGCTATGTAAAAATCAGAACGAATATAAATATAAAGAAGTAACATGACATAAATAATAAATGCTAATATATTAATATATATATATATATATATATATATATCTATAAGAGATATATTTTAATTTAGGGGACATATCTATATATATATAATCTATGTATGTATATATATTAAATTAGGTAAATCTTAATATTAAAGTTATATATATATAATAGTGACATTTGGGAACATATTCTAATTATAGTACATCGGAATCTATTTTTTCATCCCACATTACGATATCTTAGGGTAGGGAGTTTGTGGAGGGAGAGGCGGAGTAATTTCGGGCACATGATGGTTATCCCACAGGGAAGCTGCTTGTAGTCTGTTTCACGCGCCCTTGCACTGTGAGTCTTCCATCTTATGATGATCGTAGTAAGGGAGGGAGAAAGACTCCTGTGCCCTATATGACGAAATCGTCCAAATGACTATGTTCATTAGATTAACACTCAATAGCTTCTTTTCCTCTAGACTTTAATGATAGTGATGGATATATGGTTGCTAATTATTGAATGATCACCTAATTTGTGCCTAAATGTTGGAATTTAGGTTAAGAGGTTAAAAGGGGGTCATCACAAGTGGTATCAGAGCATAATCCTGCCATCCTGTGAAAATAAAGTTCATGCAAACTAGAGGAAGTGCCGCCATGGCTGAACAATTATCTAACGAACTTAGAAATATTATGGAACAGACAAACCAAACCCTAGCAGAGCAAATAGAGAGGTCAAACCAAGCACTTCTCCAGGCACTACAAAACATGGGAAATTCCATAAACAATCTAAAAAACAATAATTCTAGTGGGAGAGACGTAAGCTCAAACCACTCAAAAAATAATGGAGCTTCGTCATCTAGGGTGCCCAAACCCCCTTTCTTACCTAGGGAGGACCCCTCGATGGAAGAAGGAGCGGGACAAACAACCAATAATGCCATTGAGAATGCTAGAGCTTATGCAAGCCTTGAACCAGAAATTAGAGAGTTAGTAACATTTAGAGAATTTTGTGAAGCTAACAGACAAGAAGCTCCTAGGAGAGAAAGGAGACCTCAAAATCAAGATCTTAAAAGCAAAGTAAATAAAGTAACACTCCCAAATTTTGATGGATCGGGAAAATCCACTGCACACGCTTGGCTACAAAAATTGAATACTTATCTTACCCTTAGCCCTATGACGGAAGAGGACGCACTCCAATTCGCGATTCTTCACTTGGAGGGTACGGCACATGATTGGTGGCACCATGGCCTTTTTACTCAAGGGCACCAGAATATCACTTCTTACGAAGAATTCTCACAAAAACTCATTAAGAGATTTGATAGAAGGCATCCCCAAGAAAATTTTAAGAAATTGACTCAAATAAGGCAACAAGGAACGGTAGAAGATTATATAAAAGAATTCCAAAAAATTTCAGTCCAAGTCACAGGAGTAGATGACGACCGCTCCACCTACTTATTCATAGAAGGATTAAAGGACTCATTAAAGGGACTAGTAAGTGCCCTAAAGCCTACATCCCTAGACGATGCTTTTGAAATAGCACTAAGGCTGGAAGTCTCACCTATGAGTAACAAGTCATGGAGTAAGCCCAACACACAATCCCACAAAGATAAGTCATACAAAAAGTTCATACCTATAAAGGAACAAAATGAGCCAAAGAAAAAGAATTTATGCTTCAAATGCCAAGAACCATGGGGGCCAAACCATAGTTGCAACCAGAAGAGAAACCCTTGTCGTAATTGCAATGAAGACTGGGTACCAGGACATAAATGTAAAAAGAGGGGCTGCATCCAAAGAATAGAAGAAGACCCTGAGGAAGAAAATACCAAAAAAAGAGCAAGACATGAAGAAAGAGAAGAAGAAGAAGGAGAAGAATATGGAGTGATAGCAACTATTACTCAATCCTCTAAACATCGAGTCTTAAGAATTAGGAGCACTCTCAATGGACAAAAAGTCATTGCACTAGTTGATAGTGGAGCATCCCATAACTACATTGATGAAAAACTAGTTAATAAAATGAGGTTGAAAACGGAAAGGTTCAAGGGATTTACTGCTGCCCAAGCCACAGGATCATTGGTACGATGTACAAAAGTGATTCCACAACAAGAAATCATATTGGGAAGGAAGCATACCATTAAAGAGGACTTGCACGTGGTTCCACTAGATTCAGATATAATTTTGGGGGCTCCATGGATATTTTCTTTGGGATGTTTTAAGTTTGACCTCCCAAACTTAAAGATCCAATTTGAGCACGAAGGGGAAGAAATAACATTGGAAGGGATACCTGATAGCCCTACAAAATTAGTCTCATGCAAAAGAATAGAAAGAATATTCCGACATGGTCAAGGAGAGTGGGTTGCACAATGCTTAGTACTAAACCAATCCACCCCACAAAAACCAGCCATCCATATAGATATTGAGCCCATTATTAAGAAACATCAAAAGGTGTTTGATGAAATCCCACCAGGATTACCACCTAAAAGAGGATTTGAACACATTATAGAATTGGAAAAAGATGCTAAACCAGTGATTACCACCCCTTACCGACATCCTCAAAAATATAAGGATGAAATTGAAAAAGCCATTCAAGAACTCCTAGCTATGGGTCACATTCAACCTAGCTCAAGTCCTTTTGCATCACCGGTGGTACTTGTGAAAAAGAAGGATGGGACAATGAGGATGTGTATAGATTATCGAGCACTAAACAAGAAAACTATTAAGAATCGCTATCCCATTCCTAGAGTGGATGAGCTCATAGATGAACTTCATGGAGCAATGTATTTCTCTAAGATTGATTTACGATCGGGATACCATCAAATCAGAATGAGGCAAGAGGACGTTCCCAAGACTGCATTCAGATGTCATTATGGGCATTTTGAGTTTCTAGTTTTACCTTTTGGTCTCACTAATGCGCCGGCCACTTTCCAATCATGCATGAATCATATCTTCCGAAAACAACTTAGGAAGTTTCTACTCATATTCTTTGATGATCTCCTCATATATAGTAGGTCATGGACGGAGCACCTCCAACACATTGAAGAAGTCTTAAACATATTAGAATCTAAATCCTTGTTTGCAAAAGCATCAAAGTGTGAATTTGGTTTAGAAGAAATTCTCTACTTGGGTCATAAAATCAGTGCCAAAGGTGTAAGCATGGATGAAGAAAAAGTTAAAGCAATAAGGGAATGGCCAAAACCCAAAACCCTAACTCAACTTAGGGGATTTTTGGGCTTATGTAGTTACTACAGACGATTTGTGAAGAATTTTTCCAAGATAGCATCCCCACTGACAGACTTAACAAAAAGAGGGAATTTTGGATGGAATGAGGCAGCAGAGGAAGCTTTTATAGGGCTAAAGGAAAAAATGAGCTCTTGCCCAGTCTTGGCTATTCTAGATTTTACATTACCTTTTGAGTTACAGTGTGATGCTTCAGGAGAAGGAATTGGGGCAGTACTCATGCAAAATAAACACCCTATCGCTTTCGAGAGCCGGAAACTTTCAAGGATAGAAAGGCACTACTCAATCTATGATAAGGAAATGTTGGCTATCATGCATGCATTGGCAAAATTTAGACAATACCTAGTATGTGGAAAGTTCAATATTAAGACAGACCATAATAGCTTAAGGTTCTTTATGAATCAAAAAGACCTCAATGATCGTCAACAAAAATGGGTAAGCAAGATCCAAGCCTATAATTTTGATATTGAGTATGTCAAAGGAACCAATAATGTAGTAGCAGATGCCTTATCCCGGCGAGGTCACTTGAACACTCTAACTAGTATCACAAGCGATTGGAAAAATAACATTGTTGCAGAATATGCTAAGGATCCACGAACTAATGAGATCATGGAAGGAAATATACCAAATGATGAATTTAAAATAATTGAAGAACTCATTCTATATAGAGGACGAATACTCCTTGCAACAAACTCCAAGGTTAAAGAAAAGATTATGAGGGAGTACCATGGCAATCCTCTATCAGGACACACAGGGTTCTATAAGACTTACAAAAAGATAAGGGAAAGGTACTCTTGGAAAGGTCAGAAAAAGGACATTATGAAGTATGTCCAAGAATGTATTACATGCCAGAAGAATAAGTCCGAACAAAATTACCCCGCCGGTTTATTACAACCATTACCCATTCCAAATCAAAAGTGGGAAAGCATCTCAATGGATTTCATTACAGGGTTACCAAAAGTGCAAGAGAGAGATTCTATCTTTGTAGTAGTGGATAGGTTGACCAAATATGCACATTTCTTCCCAATATCCATACACTATAAGGCACCACAAATAGCAGAGATATTCTTCAAAGAAATTTTCAGGCTGCATGGATTACCAAAAAATATTATTAGTGATAGGGATAGCAAGTTTCTCAGCCTATTTTGGAAAGAACTTTTTCGGTTAACAGGAATTGAGCTAACTCCCAGCACAAGTTACCACCCCCAGACGGACGGACAAACTGAAATTGTAAATAAATGGATAGAAGGATATCTTAGGAACTATGTGACTGGACAACAAAATGCATGGACCAAATGGTTACACTTAGGAGAATACTGCTATAATACCACCCATCACATGTCTATTGGGATGAGTCCATTTAAAGCACTATATGAATATGAGGCCACTACATTTGGAGATTTGATTACTCAAGAAAGCAAGGTACCAGGAGCCAAGGATTTCATCCAACAAAACATTGATATTATGAAGACTCTAAAAGATAACCTCCACCATGCTCAAAATCAACAAAAGATATATGCTGATCGAAAGCGAGTGGAAAGGATGTACGAAGTTGGGGATCTGGTATTTTTAAGACTACAGCCCTACAAGCAATCTTCACTTAAGGTCAATGGAGCAGAGAAATTAAAGCCACGTTTCTATGGACCATATAGGGTCTTAAGAAGAGTAGGTGAAGTAGCCTATGAAATAGAATTACCCGAGAACAGCAGGATTCATAACATCTTTCATGTATCCAGACTAAAGAAAGTCCTTGGAAAACAAATAAGCCCTTGTGTGGAATTGCCGCCACTAGACGATGAAGGAAAACTCATCTTGGAACCTGAGGTTATTCTTGATAGGCGTGACAAGAAATTGAGGAATAGGACTATTCCAGAATACTTAGTAAAATGGAAAAATCTACCCAGGGAAGATGCTACATGGGTGGGAGAAGAGGTTATTTCTCACTCAACATTGCTTGAGGACAAGCAAATTCAGGAAGGGTGGACTGTCATGAGCCATAATTAATATAATATTTCTTTATGCTTACATTTATTCAATTATTGGGATCAACATCTTAAATGTTATTTTAATACATAAGTATTCAATGATTGTAAAAATATATATAATAAATTATAAATAAATTAGTGTTAAATTATTAGTATTAACATCATAAATACCAATGATTAAATTCATATTATAGTGTTGATAAATTATGCATTAATAATATTATTATTAAACAAATATAAAATAAATATTAATATTATCATCGGCATATTTAAATTACACTATTAATAATACACCCAAGGGATGTACCGTTTGGAAGGTACCAATCAACACTATAAAAACCAATTGGTATCCTCGGCAATAAACACGGACGGGAACAGAAGGAAGACACGCAGACCAAGCACTTCACGCGGTGCAAGCACAGTCGACAGTTTACAGCGGTACTTGGCGGTACCGCTCAAACAGGCAAGGTACGTACTTAGCATTACGTGCCATTCTCCATATGTTATAAACCAATACGATAATTGCTATGTAAAAATCAGAACGAATATAAATATAAAGAAGTAACATGACATAAATAATAAATGCTAATATATTAATATATATATATATATATATATATATATATCTATAAGAGATATATTTTAATTTAGGGGACATATCTATATATATATAATCTATGTATGTATATATATTAAATTAGGTAAATCTTAATATTAAAGTTATATATATATAATAGTGACATTTGGGAACATATTCTAATTATAGTACATCGGAATCTATTTTTTCATCCCACATTACGATATCTTAGGGTAGGGAGTTTGTGGAGGGAGAGGCGGAGTAATTTCGGGCACATGATGGTTATCCCACAGGGAAGCTGCTTGTAGTCTGTTTCACGCGCCCTTGCACTGTGAGTCTTCCATCTTATGATGATCGTAGTAAGGGAGGGAGAAAGACTCCTGTGCCCTATATGACGAAATCGTCCAAATGACTATGTTCATTAGATTAACACTCAATAGCTTCTTTTCCTCTAGACTTTAATGATAGTGATGGATATATGGTTGCTAATTATTGAATGATCACCTAATTTGTGCCTAAATGTTGGAATTTAGGTTAAGAGGTTAAAAGGGGGTCATCACATGCTTTATATTTTGCATAAGCACTCTAGCAGTAGTTCACGTGCCTTGTTTGTGCTTTACATTTGCATAGGCACTTAGTCAACCAGCGCATGTGCCTTGTTTGGTGCTTCCACACTTTCCATACCATTATGCTAAATGACGGTCAATACTTTGTTACAAAGCTTTCGTATCAACATAGGCAAGGGAGGAAGGACTATGGACCTCATAAAGTGGAAGAGATGCATGATTTGGAGGGACAGTCTTGATGCTTGCCATAGTTTGAGAGAGGAAGATGGATGAGAATGGGAGAAAAGTTCACCATTGTCATTCACACCTCCGAATTGAAGGATTTGAGGGGGAGGAACAATTTTCATAAAGTAAGAAATATATTTCTACTAGGATTTGACTAATGGATAGGTGCAGTATGAGGGGGAGGGACAATTTTCATAAAGTAAGAGATATATTTCTACTAGGATTTGACTAATGAATAGGTGCAGTATCCAAGGTATGGATTTACTTGACTGCTTCACCTTGATTTTAAGACTTAGTTATTAACCATGTAATTTATGAGGCATGATGAACTCTTAACCCTTCCTAGCTATTGACCTTCTTGTAGATTGTGTCATGATTAATCTCTCATATTTTTTCTTATGGTAAATTGGCTTAATAAGTATTGGTCTATTAATTAAAGCTATAATACATAGAGACCTTAGAGATGAAGTGAAGCAACTAAGCAATGAAGATAAAAATCGATCAATAACTATACTCTTACAAAATTAGAGAGACATTTAATTTGAATCCTAAGGGTAAATATATTTTAGAGTTGTTTGTGTCATTTTCTTAGATATTTGAAGAGAGGATTATTCATTGCGTTACGTGGCATGTATGTAAATATTTCAGTGTGTCTAGAAATGTTTAGATTTTATATATGAGTGGGGGTATGCTACACAATTTTACTTAGTTGTGGTCTTAATGATATGAGGATACATACCTAATTGTAGTATTTGTCTGAATGAAAATTGGGCTATTTTAAATTAGAATATGAAGGGGTTGAGATATTATGGAATAACGAGTATATCATTGCCAATTATCTTGAGATTGCCGGGCTCAAATATTCATTGTGATTAATGCAAGTTTGTAAACATTGATTAATGGCTTTTGAGGTCCAAAATGGTTTTAGTCTCTAGATTAGGATAATGTCATATAATATTATGATACACAATATTATTGAGCCATATTGAAGTGGAACCTAGCTAGTTTTTTTACTAAGACCCTTGTGTTACATTTGCATCACTTTGATATTATGGTTTTATGATATTTAGTGTCCTCTTGAGTACCATAACCTCGTTAAGAAATTACCACGATAAGAATGGAAGGGTACCATGGTTGCGTTGGATGATTGTATGTTGTGTAAGAATTGTGGCTATGGCAAGAAACACCTGTGTTGTAAGGCCTATGAGGTTTTAAACACTTGTGATACTAGAAATGTTGGACACAGTGTTATATTGCGATGATATCAAGATTTATGTAATTTTTGACCTTTTGTAAATTCTATTGTAGTGACAATAGATGTAATATGTGCATTTAATGCCATTTTATCCCTGTCTTAATGCCACAACAAGATCTATCGTATATTTCTAGAATGGTATTTGGGCATTGGGGTAAAGGATTTTATGTGACTACAAGATACCTAGTGACCCCTTATGTGTAAGACCTCCCTATTGAACAATTGTACGAATTTCCAATTGAATTATTTGCCTATGGGTTGTAAGGAACTAGTTTAACTCTTTGTTTGTCCTACTTTATTTGTGCATACCAAGGGAACTTGGTGTTGAGTTATAAGTCTAGCCCCTATGTAGATAAGATAAACCTTGCATTATTCAGGTTGGTTTATGAATAATAATCAAGGGGGGGAAGTATGATCTAGGACCCCAATAACCTTGAAGGGAGAATAATAGAATGAGTGGATGAGCTACGAACTTAGTGTTATTAATTAAGGGAAAGCATTAATGAAACCATAGTTATGGGACCTTGTGTGTAAGTATCCTTTGAGAAGCCTCGTGAGGAGAACTATCTGTAACTTTGACCTGTTTGGAAGCGGGAATGTAGGTGGCACTTGGGTGAAGGATATCCTTGTGACCTCAAGTCCGTAAGGGAGGGTTTAGGGGGGGAATAAATCTAGGGATTGGAGTTATTCCTTGATTAACCTTTCCTCTATAGTAGGCTTCACTTGAGACTGAAACGGGTATTAATGGTTATGGAAGGGATAAGAAACCTAATAAGTTATATTTAATACATACTAGAAATATAAAGGAAATGATTTGGGATGACTACCTTATAGTCAATATCTACTTAATGTTATGTGTTGAGTTGAGGCCCTGATGTGTTGAATTTATGTAATTGTTATGTGTTTGAGAAATTTTAACCTAGCCTTATATGAATTTAAGTATGTACGCCCTAACTGATCAATTGTGATCTATTTGCTTTGAATTAGGAACCTCTCTTCCTGTTATAACACTAAGCATGGTACAAGAGACGGTGTTTACGGCTAGAGATGGTGTAAGGGGCCCTACGAGGTCATAGGTAGAGGTTGTATACCTCATTGCATAGGCTACCCTTATCCATCTAAGGTGATCACCGATGGAAATCCTATGGCCAATCTAGAGATAAGCTTATCCATGCTCGAGATTGATAGTATTCAAGGAGCATATGATGTCGCATGACTGCTAGTTGTACCACAGACAACGAGACAGATTCCACTAGGAGCATTGGTCGATGGCATGTTGACGATGGATGTCCGTATGTTGCTTAGCCATGCAATGGACTAAAGGGAGGATAATTTCTAATAAAGAATAGGTAGGTGATAATTGGACTAGCCTCATGGTATTACTTTGGGCTTAGTTTGAGGTGAAATATTATACTTCACCCTGTTGGGTTGAGGATAGACCTTTGGTGTAGTATGGGATGCACCAAATCCTCTTCCCAAGTATCTGCTAGTGAAAAAGACCAAGGAAAGGAATGGGACCCACACTGTAGAGTGCAATACACCAATATACCTTTTCTCTAGGATGCACTATGGACAAGGGATGGTTAGCCATTTACTATGAGCCAGTTATCATATTCTTTGTGATGCCTACAAGACTCAGTCACTATGTGTCATAACCCTATATTCACATATGATTAATATATAAATTATTTTAAATATAAATGTTTGTTCTATTATTGTAAATTTCATCATGATAATTAATATAAATAAATAGCCCATTTATAATCAATATTGATAAGTACTCTATTTATAATCAATATAATTAATTAATTAATAATATACAACTTCTATTATTAATAATACTAAACCATATCTATTAATCGATCATTATCCTTAATCAATCAATATATATTATTAATATTATAAATACAAATGAAATAAGAAATTATATTTTACAAATTAAGGGACCAAATGTTATTAATTAAACATTATATATTCCTTTTAAATAAACAACGATAATATTATTAAAAGTAAAGATTATGAAATAACCATCACACTCTTTCAGGAGGAAGGGTACTTAAATGTTGAACCGCAATCATCAAAAGTAAAAAAAAAAAGAGATATTCACATTAAGAGAAGAGGAATAAAACATAAGGGAAAAACATAGGATAAAAGTGGATAGGGAAACAAGGCAATTAATAGCCTAAATTTTTGGGAAGGTCAAAATTATAGGAAAGGCCTAGATTATAGGGAAGATAAATAAAAGAAAGGAAATTACATTGCAAGGAAGATAGAAATAAAGTGAGACACGTGCATGAACATTTAAAAAGGAAAATATTTCAAGAGTGCATTAAAATCTATAGAGTCGAGTTAAGATATAAAGTGGGATTCATTGTGGAGCCGACCAAGAGTAGAGCCACGTGTACCAAGCTAAGAGGAAGGTATGTTTGTAAAGTATATTCATGAATTATGTTTATGAATTATATTTATGAATTATATTTATATTCATGAATTATGCTTATGGATACTTTATACATATACATATGTATATATGTATTATGTAAAAGTGGATTTCTAAATGGATAATACACATGACTTAATGGTTATAATTAATAGTTTAAGATCAAGAGAGTCCCTTTCGAGGGAAGAGAGTGATCTTAATATGGTGTCACCCCCTTAATGTCGGTATGTGAGGTTAGCCTCCATCTGACCGACATGAGTGAGGATGATATATTCTTTATGGTCGGAATATTCTGTTGATGTCAACATATGCATATGTGATAAGGGCCCTGGACAAAGGTTATCTCTTCCAAGAAGGACTTTAGAGGTAGTACTCTAGAGAAGATGAAGAAGTAACTAAGGATGGTACCGGAATTGATATTATATCATTCAAGACCCGGTGATCCTCAGGAGGGTTAATAATCCCAATCTGGAGATGTCTTTAAGGTTGGGGTTAGGATAGAGGGTAGAATAGTATAGCTAGACTTATTATTTTTTAAATTCTAACATTTATTTTGTAGGTATTACTTGTCCCAAGCTAACCCTAATACCGGGGACATTACATAGAGATTGATATAATGACAATTCAAGATTGGTATAATCCCATTGTCAATTTGAGATTGATGTAATGACAATTCGAGATTGGTATAATCCCATTGTCAATTTGAGATTGATATAATCTTTGAGGGTTGATATAATTCTCAATAGCCAATATATACTGATGACCAACATATGCATATGTGAAAGGCCTTGGATAGAGGATATCTCTTCCAAGAAGAGGAAAGGACCAGATATTGGCCTTCCTAAGTCCCCTAGAGGATGCGCTCCAGAAAAGACGGTGGAATAACCTAGGGATCGCTTAGAATTGATCTTACATCATTCAAGCAAGAGGATCCTTCTCAAGGGTTAGGAAGCTGGATCTACCAGACTTACTCTCGGGAATTGTTAGGAGCTAGAAATAGATAGATCTAATTGCTTAATTTCATATCTAATTCATACTTTCTTTGTCTCTACTAACTTTGTTTTTGCAGGATCACACAATTAAGAACTAACCGAAGTAGTGGGGACACTACACTATGCTATTCATGATGCTTATATGAGCCCATAACTTTTATCTTGTGATTCATTTATGAGTCAATCACTATTGTTATTGTGATGTATGTTGGAGCTACTTTGTATGTATGTGATGCATGGCAATCTAGTCAGCTTGTGTACTTATGATGAGTATGAGTTAGTCCATTGTATATGAGATGTGTGCTCAAGATAATCACTGTGTGTGATTTTTGGTATGACCCTCATGTGTATGCATGAGGTTGGTAAACTGATTATTGATAATGATGGGTATGGAACTATCACCTAATAGAAATTGATATATTTTATGGGATTGGACCAAGTTCACAAATTCCCTTAATTGACAGACGAGATTAAAGAGATCAAAGATCTTGTCAAGACGAGAGAGTGAGCTCCCTCTAAGTGCGAACTACGAAGCCTCTGACTTCCCATGAGAGGATACATAGGCAGGGTCATCAAGAGTGATCCCTCAAGGCTTAGGTATGGGTCTAGGGATGACCCTAGTTATGGAAGCTAAACACTTTCATGAGTAATCATGAAGTGTGATATCGAGTTGTTGCCACCATGGTGAATGGAGGAGTTTTATAATCACCACTTCTAAATTAAATGGAAAATGATTGGTGGAATAAGTTAATGGTTGGTGTTTAAAAACTGAGGGTGTTTGTTACACCGACATGTCTAATGTAGGACCATCTTGGCAGATTGACAATCAGCATCAACCAAAAATATTGTTGATATGATTTCTTCCATTTTGGTTTGTTTTGGTGTGTTTCAGTTGGCATCTCTCCTGAAGAGTGAAAGGGAAAGATTAAAATATGGATTTTGGTCACATTAAGGAATCTTGCCTAGCAAATTTGAATGCAAAAGTTGAAACATAGATCAATGCCTATTGATATAAAGCACCTCAAATATGGATAATAATAGAGTCCTTGCATTATTATAATGCAACTAAAATGGCTGGTACAAAGCCAACCGCCTCTACTTTTGCCAGCATTCTCCCAGCCTACAAATATGGGAGCTTCAGAAACTGGCAGGAACACTCATCAAAGTATCAATTTTATGTATGCCAAATGAAGCATGTACATGCATGTAAGTTGTTGACATAATGCCTTAAGGAAGTGTTATGATTGCAGGTTAGGTGAAGAGTAGATATATCAAAAAGGCCTCATAAACCTTCAAGCAAATGAATTGGCAGGATTAAAGACAAATTCTCCAAACTTTACTATCATTCCCATGGCTTGTAGATGCTCTTAGAACATGGCTCAGTAACTGTTAAAACAAACAACAAGTGTTTGGTAGAAAGGCACGTACAAATGTTTTTTATTTCAGAATGGATTTTTTTTTAAAGGCTCTGAAACCTTCAAACTATTGCATTTTTTAGATGTTAGTTACTTGAAATGCCTCAAAAGAGGGAGTTGGACTCTTGAGTAACATCTTAAGGGAGGAAGTGAGTAGCAACTATGTGAAGAAAAACAAAGATAGCTGGCCAGTGAAGAAGAGGAGAGGTGAAAACAAAATGAAGTGAATGAAAAAGACATTGGGGAGGAAAGGGATTGGAGGGGGGCGCGGTAGTGGTGGAGTTGAAGAAAAGTAGTACAGAAGTGGAGAAGACAAGGCCAATGGAATGTCAGTACATGGTGTCGAATGATTGATGGAGATTCGGAAGCAGTGCGGGAGAAGTGAGGAAATGGGTGCTGCAGAGAAGGTTTAGGCATTGGCCAAGAAGACAAAAGAGTTGCATAGGCGGAGAGTAAAGTGCGGTGGCTGCGATAGGGTGGAGTATGTGCAAGAACAACAGGAAACTCCCATCTGCACAAAGTAAGAGGAAACTTAGAGGGGCATCTGCCCAGATAAGGAAGTGGGTAATGGTCTGTAGGAGGTGTGTGGCTAAGAAGAGATGTGTGTGCTTTCTAGTGGCATAGGAGAGTAATTTATTTGGGGGAGGAAGTGAGGTCATTGAAAGGTCAATGATTGTTAATTTGTGTTTGCAGATTTAAGAAGAATGTAATTTGATTTCTTTGTTGCAATCTAGGTCGTAGTTTGAATGCAGAGAGTCTGTGATTGTTTGTGTCTGAGTTTTGTGTTTGCAGCCGGAGGGGATTACCTTCTGCATCACCAACCCATGTCTCATGTCTTTTTGGTCACCTTGGTGTTTGTTTCTGTGGTCTTAGTGGTTAACTCTATCTTCAATTCTTTCTATTTTTGTTTTTCAGCTTAAGACACTTTCTTAGTAATGAATTGAGGCTTTTTACCAAGAGTTTGAGGAGGCAAGTGATCACTTCCTTGGTTATGATGTATTTGTTTTGGGCCGTAATATAGATCCATTAAAATTTCACAATTAATTAAATGATGTGCTTGAACATGTAAGCCTCTCTTAAACATGCCTTGTATTTTAAATACTGAATTTCTTTACATGATAAAAGTTTATATGCATATGCTCTTGGAGTTTCAAATGGTATTGCAAGTTCAGTGTAAGCTTTAGACTTTTGCTCTTTTACAATTATTAAGTTTTTGCCTTGAATGAAGGTAATTTTCTAACGTTGGCTGTGCCCGTATGGTGGTACTGGTAATTATGTTCTCAGTATCAGATGTTCCCTTTTTAAATGACCTGAAAAGCGTTCTTGATATCAATTAGAATGGGGGCCATTATAATGTCCAGCCACTCAAAGGTGGCAGAAAAAGTAGGTATGTTTGTTTATTAGCTGTACATGCTCCAAAATTAATATTGGCATCTTTGCTAAAATTTTGGAGGTAGCTAGCCTCAACCTTAATCTGTTCAAATAATAAAGGTTAAAAATGAATGAAGCTTGGAGAATAGGTGTTTGGGCTTGCAGGGTGGTGGCTGCTTGTGTTTTTTAATTTTTTATACTGTCTTGCATGATGCTTGAGATGGCTGCCAAGATTAAATTACCGTGTTAATGCATAAGAAGTTGGTCGTTATTAAAGCAGATAAGATAATCTATTATCTCATGGTTCTCATTGTTACGTTGTTTTATGACATGCAGGCAAACAGTGGGCCTAATACAAATGGATGCCAGGTAATAATTGTTGACCACAACATTTGTTTTCCATGCATCCTTGCAAACACAATTATTTTATTTACATTTAGGGTCTTCAGTTTTTGATAGTTGGTGTTATTATATGATTCTGGGTTTGTCTAAATAATAGTACATCGTTTTGCTATGTTAAGCTTAGTTATAATGTTTTTGTTTTATTGTGCTTTAGTTTGCATTTTCAATTTTATACCCATGTATTTTTGCAACTTGCAAATTCAATTCTTAGTTTTAAGTTTTGCATATGTTTCTTCTCATTCTCCTAAGTGTCCTAGTTCTTTAAAAAATATTATAATGCATTTTATTTCTTTTGTGCAGTTCTTTGTAACTTGTGCAAAATGTGATTGGCTGGACAATAAGCATGTCGTTTTTGGGGTGAGTGAGCTAATTCTAATGCTCTTAATATTTGTTTAATGAACTTTCAATGAGTTGCATTATAAAATCACGGAGCCAGTTAACTGGTTGTAATGTTAATATTTGTACGATCTTTTCAATGAGTTGCATTATAAAACCATTTTATAGACTTCCTTAGTATATCTTTATCATTTATATTTTTTCCTTATATTTTTGGACATTATTGGATATATTTAAATAAGCTATTCACTATGGGCTTCCCCTTTTATTGGCAGAGGGTGCTAGGAGAAGGGCTCTTGGTATTGAGGAAAATTGAAAATGTACAGACTGGGCCCAATAATCGACCCAAGCTACCTTGTATTATTGCAGAATGTGGTGAAATGTAATAATCAAATGCCTGTGATAGGTGTTATTTCACAGCTCCAATCTTTCCTGGTGATTTGGAATTTGGTAAATTGTGAATGACTGTTGATTATCATTGATGGATCTAGTGCTAAAGGATAAGTTCATGCATTTTGTTTTGATGATTTATGTCATTATGGGCTTGTTGACACTAATAGCCGTTCATTGATACACAGACACCCTTTAGATACCAATACATTAAGGAAAAGGGAAGCAGCTAATTTGTAAATCAGTATGATAAGAAATTATTGATCTTAAGGATGATGAATTCGCTGGCATGAATAATTTTTCATTAAGGGACAAACTGAACAGAGTTGGCACTTGATAGTTTTAGAGGATTCTGTCATTTTTGTGATTTGAAGTTGTTTTACAAATGTAACAGGCCTGCTTCTGAAAAATTAGCTTTCCTCTTGCTGTTCCAAGACTTCATGAATTGAATTGATAAAGTTTAAGTGATACCGTCAACAATATAATACTAGTTTATTAAATTATAAATTTGTACTACTAAAGATTTCCTAAACTTGAGCCAAGCTTTTGCTCGCATATAGTCGAGCAACATTTCTCTAGCACTTGCACAATTTAGTGATGTGTCTACATGCTTTGTAGATCCCATTACCTCATGTCCTTTATAATTGTGAATACTGCTAAATACAAGTCATTAACTCATGGTAGCATGTTGTGTGTGGATTATGTGATCTTTGCAAATACAAGCACCCTTTCTCTATGAAATTCTCACACTTAATTTATGACTAGATTTGATGATCGGTTGGTAAAGTTGAGGTGATAGAGTAAGCAACACAATACTTATTTGTTCACAGATTGTATATTTTAATTTGTAAAGGTTTCAAAAGTTTGATCCAAGCACGTGGATACAAATTTCCCATTTCGTTGGGCAACATTTTCTCTAGTTCTATCTAGTACTGCCTTGTGGTGCTTCTTCGTGCTTCATGGAAGTTCTCACCTTATTTATTTATTATCATGGTAGGTTAATAAAAGCTCCTCTTAAAGTGGCATGATGCTAGGCAGGGATTGTCTCATGTTAATATCTTGAGCTTTTGTGAATGTAATAGTCCTATGCAGAGAACAATATTATGGTCGCTTTATGTGAACTGTAAAAACCACCCTCAATTTTTTTTTTTGGAAAACACATAAGCTTTCAATTGAAAAGAAATGCATAATGATTTCCTTTCCACTTTCTATCACCTAGATCCTGGAAAGGGCAAGGTGAGAGCATATGGTGTTTTGGAATGCAACTAAACTGAAATCAATTGCTGAAAGAAAAGCATCAGGTGGGAAGTCAACCAAACTGCTTATTTAGTGGGATGCATATGCAATTCAGAATGGCATTGCAGAGGGAACAGTGGCAGTTCCACTTTTGGTGTAAAACGTAGGGGCACATCCACTTGCAGTGGAAAAGCTTATAGAAATTGAATTGAAAAGCGAGCTCCTTCCATTTATCCAATGGTGAATGAATATGACAAACCACTTATTTAGTGGGGCTATCAACAATATACTCAGATAGATTTGACTACTACCATCCAGTGTTACGATGTAAATGTATGAAAGAGAGCATTTGACTGCATGACCTTCCAAAGTTAACACATATTGATCATAATCACCAAAATAAAAAAAGGATGGCTGTTAATAACCAGTGCTGGTATAAAATTAAACTTTGAAATAGCCCTAAAGGTACCCCGAATCACCAGTAGGCCAACCCAACTTGAAATAACAACAATATATCTTAATGATGATGAATGTGGCTGCTGGTACGCAGCGAAAATCCACTGGATATAAGTTGCTACAGGTCTGAACAATAAGAAACACCCAAAAAAATCACCAGCTCTCATCCAACACATCCACCATGTGCACATGCTTAAATGTCACTTCATCAAACACACTCCGAAATCACTGAAAATGATGTCATAACAAACTGAACACACTTTGAGAGCGCACTAAAAATTGTTGATCACTGAGATTTGATTAAATTTGAAAACTGATAAGATCTTCTAGAACTAGAATTTGCATTGTAAATCTTAAAGATTTCACATCCATCACAAACTTCTTGGAAATATACATAAAATAAACTTATAGTAAGAGAATGAGTATAAGTGTCACTCAAATGTTTACTTCATGTATGGGCTCTATAATCATAACATCAAAAGTTCCACCCAAAATATGGGCAACTATCCTCCATGCATTTAGGCATGTGCGACTTATAAGAAATACCCTAAAAAAGGGCAATCATTCAATCTATAATACAGTGTAAATACGGAGGGAGGAGCTCTGAAGAGTTGTTTAACTATTTTTAAAGACAAGCCCTAGGTGAGTCCAATGTAACCCGACTAGGAGCTTGTGAAGTGTTTATAGTGTTTGTATGCAGGGGTTAGATTGGAAGAATGAACCCAAGTGTAGATTGGTAGTCCTTGGGGTTGTATAGAGACCTCAAAAGAAGCTTAGGCCTTGCCCAATCCATTTGATCACATTTTGAAGCAAAAATCACTTGACTGGTCCAATGAAGCCAATTAGCCCTAGTAGCCCTTGAAAGTAGGAGTCCATTGTACGGAGACCTTGGAGAAATGAAACCTACAAAATCTTTCATAACTCGATAAAGGGTGTCAGAATATCAACTTTGTTTTTGGGGTTGTTTGGGAAAGATTTGAAAGAATTGGCAAAAACTAGTCAAATAGGGCTAGTAGAGAAATTAGGCCTAATTGCCGAGCTTTCTTAAGAATTTGGAGATCAATGAAGAAAGCATTGATACCCTAACCTAAAGGGATCAAATGGAATTCAAGAAGATGTCTAGAAGAAATTGAAACCCCTGCTAACACTTGCTAAGGAGAGAAGACAAAGAAGCACTTGGATGGATCCAAGAAGGAGCTAAGGAATAGAAAGTAAACTAATGATAGTTACCCCTCAGCACAAAGGTTGTTACCTCTTGGAGAGGTATTGTAGAGTCCTAGACTAGTTGAGTTAGGTCTTGGAAGATCCTAGAAGCTAAGATAGGGTCTTGAGTAACCTAGGAACAATAAGAGAACTAGGAGGCTTGTGCAAGCACACTAAGGGAAGTGCTATCAATTCTCTTGTGGAGTCAATATCACACTTCAAACATGGACTGGCGAATCATGTATTTGTTGCTACATTGAGAACAATCCTACAAGACTATAGTGGTACAAAACGCTTCTGGACAAAATCTATTAGGGCCTACGATTTTGAATCTCTTGCAAAACCAACAGCTATGACTGGTGACAGTGTCGCAAGGTCCTTACTTGAAAATCTCTCACAATATGCTAGTGTTGCATACCTTGGCATCCTATAATGGTGAGTCTATGAGGGAGTGATTGATGATCCATATGGTGATTTTTTTTATTGCTAAGGATAAGACTTTGTAAAAGGAGTCTTACTAGTGCTAAATACTGGCAACAATGTTATAGCCTCAAGCCTGATTGTGGTCTATGAAGCATTACTTTCTCCTTGATCAAAATGATCTCCCTATGTTCTTCTCCTAAAGGCTGCAAATGCAAGTTGGTATCATGTTGAAGTTCTTCCCGCTTCATACCTTTGTTCTAGAGCGCAATCACATCTAAAAACCTCGATAATACCCAAGCTTACGCTTTTGGAAATTCCAAACACAAGTGCAATCGAAGATTTTTTACCTAATTACAAGTGCAAGTTCATTCCTCAAGCAAAAGTAAAGTTTTCCCCCTACTTGTAGTTGGGATTTTAAAACCCGAATGCAAGTGAAAACTCTTGCCTAAAGTACATGTAATCAGGTTTCTAAATCCCGATTATAAATTATGAGATTGTAGAAGGATATGAATTAGGAACAATCACATGACAAAGCCATACAAGGACGTAGAAAAGTGATGGAATGATTGAGAGTATATAATGCTTTCAAGACAGAGATGGTCATGAAACATGAAAAGATGCTTTCCTAGTAATGACCATTATGATGTAGAAAAATTCAAGGATGTAGGTTGATGTTCTAGTTTGAGATGCTTCCGCAAACTTGAGCACGTCAATCATAGAACATCTTGTAGCATCAGTATGAAAAATAACAAAGGACGATGTAATAGGAGTCGTGTCTTGTCGAACACTTAGTTTATTTTCATCATACGATTTGTAACTTTGTTATTGACAAATTATATGTAAGTGGAAAACAATTTGTAATTGCAAGTGACCTTTTAACTCATAAAGTCATTACATGTAATCAAATTGTAGGTTAAGCACATTAGGACTTGCAGTTTGAATAAGTCAAAGTTAGTTAGGGAATAGGTCAAAGTTAGTCGGGTTTCTCCCACTTTTCGCTCTCAGCCCCTCACCTATAAATAAATGAGTGTTCTTTGTAATTTTAACTTTTGGCAATGCAAGAAAACTCTGCCAGTTTGTATATGCACTCTAAGACTTTGAGATTGGATGTAGAATAAATTGCTTTCAATAAAAGAGGCAGGCTATTTTGAGACTTTGTGCCAATCCAAGCTGTGATGTGACAACATTTTCTTGAGTTGAGTGTGAGTTTTATGCTTTTATTTATGAGGGATTTGAACTCAATCTTATAGACTTTGAGCTGCATATTGTGTTCAAAGTTATAATTTGGTTTTAGATTTGGTCTTGCAGACTTGGAGTTGCTTATCAAGTCTCAGATTAACATAGGACGTTCAAGCAAGGAAATAGCTTGTAGATTTTGTATTGCTTCATTTTCTTCATTTGTGCATGCATGGTGAAATATGTGTTGGGGACTTTGATCTACACGTGTTTCATTCTTATTCTCAAAATCTCATAAGGAGCCATGGAAAGACTTTGAGCTTTCACGAGTTTCTTGTTTACATAAAATGTTGGTATGCTGAAGATTATTCTTACATCTAATCTTCTATTATCTGAATTATTGCTCCAACAGATACTTTGTAAGTGAATTACACTATTGCTTTAAGATTATATTGTAATAGTAACATCTATTTTGAAATAAGAGAATAGGATGAATGTCCCACCTTAATTTAGCTTAGTGTAAATACTAGTTAAGTGTTTTGTTGATTCCAGTAGCAATAAGAGGGGGGAGCCTTCCTTGAGAAGCAGGAGAGACTTTGTCTCACATGTTGTGGCTGGAACCATTATTTTGCAATTAATCCTAAAAAATATTGGTTGCAAAATATCCACCCAACATAACAATATATCCAGGAAATGAGCACCAACACCTACTTTTATAGCTTTTTGGAAGAAATTAACTAATTAAAAATATAACAATTTATTTTATTCCTATTGCAAAGACTTTTCTTGAAGTGATAATAATATTTCATATGCAATGACCCCTTTAACTAGCTATTCAACTTTTAAAACACTTTATATTTTTTACAAAGAACTATTTTACCAAGTTGTCTTTTTAATATTTCTCAACATTGGACAACATTACTGAAATGTTGATTAATAACTCAATAACTCACCCAAGTTGCGGAAAACACTGCAACACTCTAAGAATCCAATTTTGACCACATCATGAAAAAATTGTAGTAGGATTGGAGCCAATTTGACAATTTACTAAAAATAGATGTATTCTCCAAGAAATTTGGAGAACACTCTACATGGTAGAAAACACCTTTGAAAGTGTCATAACACTTCCATATTGTCAATTGAGGTAATTGCCAAGAACGAAAAAACTGTAATATTGAACATGTGCACTCCAATAACTTTGGAGTTTCTCAAAGAATACCAATTAGCCTCTATGAGAGTTTTTAAACAAAACTAACTGTGCACAAATCACATTTTCTAAAAAGGGGGTCATTACAATTTAAGTGGCCTCCTTTTAGCATTTTAGTTTGCATTCATTTATATCCTAAAGCATTGCCCTCACTTATAGTCGACAATTTTATGTGGTTAAGATATCAAAGTAGAAATGCATAGAGACCTATGTCTTTATGGATGCCAACTTGTTGGATTTGACTAAGTGCATATTAGTGTACGCACTTCAATTGCCCTGATTTGAGAGCATAAAATTTGAATTAACTAAATAGAAGACAAAAATAAGCAAAAAGTTTGTAGTTGGCTAAAAAGCATGTGCTCTTGTGGTAATGTTACACAGAGAAAAATATATTGTTGATTGAGTTGGTTGATGTCCAATGTTTCATATGGAGGTTTTATTAGACCAATAATCTAAACTCCAAAACAAGTTGGAAAAAATAGAAGATCAAGGAGAAATCATTTTTTCAATCACTAGCTATGTGTACACTTGAATTTATTCATTCTTTGTGTCATAGGAAAAATAAAACTCTAAATTAAATTTGGTAGCTTGTCTTACGTATCTTGCATTTCCTTCTAAAAAAACATAAAGGATGTCACTAAGTTTTTAGATTCTACATGATGGATACGATGTCCTTATTCTTTAATGGTCCCATTAGGCTTACCTATGAGAAGATTCTCATCAAGTTAGATAAATATCTGTTTACAACTTGTGGGTTATTTTCAATTCTTTGAAATATCTCCTTATTAATCATTGAACACTCTTGTGGCTAGCCTTGCTACCTCAATTCCGGCATTAGGTATAATTATAATTGTAGATGAGTTAGATGCTTCTAAGTGGGAAATGAAATTCCCTTTAGATGTAAATCCAATGAAGACTAAAAATTGGTATTCAATTGAGATTTGATGTTGTTCACCCCAATGATGTGGGCCTCAAGTAATAAAAAGATGGGGAAAATCTCAAACTCCATTCAACATTATTATGATTTCACTTAAGCTCTCCAAAAACATGCTTTTGGTATTGATTTAACAAAGAATACACTTTTGAAAGCCAATGAGTCAAGTTACAACCTTCTTACACTTTCTATCTTATGATTCTTGAGCATATTCATGCATGGTTCCATCCTCTATTTATTTTAAGCTTTAGATTCATGATTCACAGGGATTAATAAAAATATAGCTATGAATAGTAAGTTGAATTCGAAAAATATCAACGATAATTGGGGTGCAATAGTGGTTGCAGGATCTGACCCACACGAGAGATAAACACACATCTGTAGGGTGAACCTATATGAAAAATAAATTTGTACATGCAGGATCAACACACAACATAGCTCTATCCTCTATTTATTTTATGCTTTGGACTCATGATCCATAAAGAACAATAAGGTAATTTTTCATAAATATCAATTACATTGACAATTAGAATGAGATTATAGTTTTATGGTCTAACACACCTCAAAGATAAATACACCTTTGTAGGGTTGAACCTATAATGGCAACAAGTTTTTAATCCTTGATTTTGCAAAGTAAAAATTAAAATGATAAAATAAACTTATTCATTTCTAGCTTTGAGAGAATCCTTGTAGGGCTTTAAAGGGATGCTCCAACATTAGCAACAATTATAAATAGAGGTGGGAGGTAGTGGGTGAAAGTTCAAAACTATCACTCTTATGGGTAGAATTTTCGCACAACTAATTTTAAGAATATTTTATGAAAATGGCATGCTTGATCAAAAATATGTTCTGGTTGGATTTGTTTAGGCCAAAACATTTCTATATTTTTTCCATTTAAAAATTTCCAATAGATCCATATGTGACATCACTTTGATGTAAGTTATACATTTTTAAAAATATTTAGAATGTCTTAAATTCTCTCTCCATTTCTATTTATATACAGTACATTAAATTTTTTAAATATGCTCTTGTATATTTAATGTTTCGTTTCCAAAAAAATATAATTTTTTTGATAGATAAACGACCTAAGCCTTGATACATCATAAAGTATATAGATACATCCAGATAATCATCTTTTCATCCCAAGTTACATTTTTCCACGTCGTTCCTCGTCCTTCCCTTCTTCTTCTTCTGCCTACGATTACGATATGTATATAATTTGAGCACTACATCTTGCACTTATGTTAAGGATAAAGCTTTAAATAGTCATGAAATCATGAATACAAAAAGGTCATAGAGATGAAATGTAAAGAGATAAAAGTATTTTCTTAAAAGAAAAAAAAATATACATCTAAATCATCAGAAAATACATCTAATAGAGCGACTCAGTCATTCCTCAGCTAAGACAACATATCCTAAGGAGTGCGATTATCAATTTGTTACACCAAAGGGTATTTTCCGACTTAGTTACATAAAAATACAATAGTAAGAAACCTATGTTACCTTACTAGCATAAAAGAGGCTCCCCGTCATTCTTAATTTCCATTGAGTCCAAATTAGAAGATTCCATAACCTCCAATATTCACCTCAAACTGATTTTCCCTGGCTCCAACATCATCTTCCCCAATGAATTTGTCTATCCAATCATATTTTCTTAGGATGCAAGATGTAGGTAGTGGGTAAAAGCAAAGGAAAGACCCCCAAGTCTTCCTCGGATAATGAGATGTAAACTATGGTTAAAATTCTAAAAAATCTAAACCATCCCCAATTCAAATGGAGTTCCTATATTGAAATTATGACTTCTTATGTCTGACATTCTTCTATACCTATATTAGCTAATTCGTCTGCTCTTTGATTTCCCTCCCGATATATATGATTGATTATGATCTTGTCAAAAGTCTGACATAGTGAGAGGGCTCTAGATAAAATTGAGTCCACTCTCCAATTAATGAGGGATCCTTTCCTTATAGCATTTTTTATAATTGCATAATCTCCTTCAATCTCTACATTCTTGCAACCAAGAGTTTTACATAGTTCTAGTCCTTCAACTAAAGCCATTAATTCCGCCCAATTATTAGTTTTTATTCCTATATATCTAGATGACTTTTCTATCTCCATGCCTCCTAAGTTATGGATACTACAACCAATGCCTGCTCTACCCAAATTCCCTCTTGAAGCTCCGTCAAAATTGAGTTTAAACCAACCCAACTTGGGTGGTTTCCATTAGCAATTCTCTCATTTTCTTTTTCAAGTTTCCCCCCTGCTCCTATAAAGGGGGGTAATTTTAGACCTATCCACTTGCCTATCATTTTCTCATCCTAATGAGAGATTATAGCCTCCTTCTTTTGTTTATTCAAAACCCGATTGTTGGTAAGTTCAATGATAGAAGTCTCAATTTTAATTAGAAGTTGTTCAACATTCATCTTCTTATCCTGAAAAATTCTTCGGTTGTGTTCCTTCCATAGTTCCCGCAGGACTATGGAAGGTGTAAATATCCATAAAGAGACATAAATATTGTCCTTTCGAAGGAGGGACCAAGAATGTATCATATCTATTATAGTTCTTGGAAATGATGATACCCACCCCAACCATGAACAAAGTCATTTCCAACATTGACTCAAATACTGACAATGCAAAAAAAGGTGGTCAATGGATTCTTCCTCATTTTTGCATAAAGGACATCTACTTGGGCCTTGGAATCCCATTTTCTTAAATCTTTCTGAGGTAAGGACCTTCCTATTTAAAACTAACCAGGTGAAAAAGATTGCCTTAGGTAGACAAGATTTATTTCAACATAAAGTTTTAGGGAGAGAGTCCTTTGTGCTCATCTGGAGAGACCCGAGGAATATATACCCCTCCTTCGAGTTGTATTCCCCGCTTTTGCTTCCATCCCACATCAATTTGGTGAGGCTTCACCTCAAGCCCGTCATAGATTTTTAGTTTCTGAATTTGAGAGATACTTATTTGATACTTTATTATGATGTACTATGGATTTTTAGACACCTTATGTCATGGATCTTATCACCTTAGATGCTAGATGCACATTATTTTACGATTGTTATGATGATTATCTGTGACATTATTATGGATCTACATTTATGGTTAATTTAGTTTTATGAATGCTAGGATGACATGATGAGAGTTATTATGTTCTTTATTAGGAAATGGATATTTGATGCAATTATGATGCTATGGGTTTTCTATTAAGTGTTGAAAGTTAATTGCTTAATTACATGATGTGTATATATATATTTTCACGAATGAAAAAAGTTCAATTATTAAGCAATGTGAATTTCAAATTGGTTACGTGATGTTGTAAATGATTTGTATAGTTACATGGAGTTTATTTCATATATGTTGTGGAATTATATTTCTTGGACTACTGATGTCGGATTTAGTGTGCAGGGATTCAGACCATGGTATTATATCGGGGAACCAAACATAGGCCAATGTGAATTCAGTGCGAGCCAAGGTTGCATCTAATGAAATATAAAACCTCGTTGTATTGTATTTTATTTGTAAACGTAATGAGCTTGTAATGTTTCAATTTAATTTGTAAATTTATTTATGTGAGTGCTCAAGTGGAAATACCATGTGGCTTGTGATGTGTAATTGTGTTGTGTCGTTTGACACTTGTGATGTGTACATGTGGCCATGACATGTTCCACTTGAGGATTGGATGCTCACCAACCTAGGTAAGTACCCCTTTAGGATCCCCATGTGAATCCCTTGGTTAGGGAGCTTGAGGTATAGTCATGTCTTTGATTTTCAAAGTAAAGCCTAAAATAGACTTTTGGGGAGTAAGTAAGGTGCCTAGGAGAGTGTTTGGGTCTTTTTTAGTAAGCCCACTTGGTATACCTATGGGTAAGGGTCAATTTTCGCCATAGGACAACCCTTTGTTGACCAAAAGACTGTTCCAAAAGTTAGATTTTCAAAATGGCCGAAAATCAACTTTTGGAAGAAAGGTCTTGGTTAGATCACCCATCCATTAGGATGCAAAGACTTTGCCCACTTTTTGGCCAACCTTTTTAGGAACCCATTTTTGGAAATCTAGTAAGGTGCTTAGGGAAGACCAACCAATGAGAGAGGTTATCTTATCCCTAGGGATTGTGGGGAGTTGTGTGGAGGTATTTTTAGTGGGAACTCTCCATTGTGGAGAGTTTGAACACCCACTCTTTATCTTAGAGACAAGTTAGTTTTTTTTGGAGAAGGTTTGGGGAAAGAGGAAAAGCTTGGACAAAAGGGATCTCATCTTTAACACATGCCATTACCTTTGGACTTAGGTTGGTGGCTCTTCTTGGAATCCATGTTGTTTCATGTTGTATGAGTAAAGATGTGATGTTGAGTGTAGAGTTTCTTCATGTATGTTGTTATGCAAATCTTGAAATTTTTGTATGCAAGTAGATTTATTAGGTGAAACTTGTGTTGTTTTTCTTGAGAAAATCATGTGTTTGTTTTTGTGTTGCATTGTGATTTTCTCCTTGTTTGTGTTGATTGTTTTGGGAGTCTCAAGGCCACACTCACCCTTGGGAGGGAAGAGTAGCTTTGGGGGTGAAGGGTATTTGGATAGCCCATGAGTGTAGAGTCTCTCATCAAGGAGAAGATGGATAAAAATGGAGTATGGGCTCCATGAAACTATTTCTATTTTGTTTTGTTTGGGGGTCATAAGGGAGTTGAGATTGTGTTTTGGAGAAGTTGTGAAGATGATACTATGATGCCTTGTGAAGGCTTGTTTCTTTGATTTGATTTTTCTCCCCTTAGGGTACTTGGTCCACCTTCACCCCCTTTTTTTAGGGTCATTGTGAGACCCTTTGTGCAAATCCTTGGTTGGGAGTATTTTGTGATTAGTTTGTTTCAATGTTATTGTTTACTATGATGTGCTTAAGTGTACCCCGCCTTTTCTTTGGTTCCCCAAGCTTGGGGATGGCCTCTTAGAGGCCTTGGTTGGGAGGTGAGCATCCCATTGTTCTTTCAAGTTTTCATTGTAGGTATTTGAGCCATTGTATCCATGAGAAAATAAAAGGGAAGCAAAAGAATTGTGAGCTTGTGAAATAGAGGACTGATTTTTTTGTTGAAGTGTGATTTTTTTTGTGTAAAGTTCTTGAGGGACCCTTGCTATAGAAAACTTTGTAATAGTAAATAGTGTTGTATATTTAGTTTCATAAAGACTTAGTTATGGATTTTCATTTGTAAGATGAGCTAGCTATGTGTTCCATTTGAAACCATTATATTTAGAATGAAATATATGGAAATGGAAGTTTTAGCTTTAGTGCATAATTTTTAAATATATTCAAATTTAGTACAAGTCTATGGAGCTCATTATCAAAGCAAGCTAGTTATGTTAGTAAGTTTTCCATCTTTTAAAGAATGTTGCCAAAGATAGATAGACTTCTTTTTATAATGTTGTTGCAAAGAAAAATAAAAAATTAAACTTGCTGGTTTTTTTTAGAAGAGAAATGAAGAATGGTGATGAACATTTCCTTGCTTATTTAAATGGGTTTTAAGACATCCTTGTATATAGTTTTACTTAAGCTATTTTTTTTGGTATAAATACATAGATATAAATTTTAATTAAAATGATGTAAATCACTCACATATATGTTTATATGTTAATTATAATTTTGAACTTTAGTTATATTCTCTATGCTCTATTCAAGCATTCTGTTATATATAAAAATTTAATTTGTTGTTATTTGAAATATTCTGGGTAAATCCTTGTAGCATATAATGAAAGTGTGTAAAAATTTAAATAGTATCATTAATAGTGATACTTAGAAAATTAAAAAAAGCTTACTTATTTACCTATAAAAAAGAAATTCTGTTATAAAAAAATTATATATGTTCTTACGACATAATTAATTTCTCCCTTAAAATGTGTATTCAATCAACTATAGTAAGTTCTTACTTTTTTTTTTAATATTCTAATTGTATTAGAATCATATTTTTTTTAATAAAATAATAATAATAATAAATAAAAAAGAAAAAAATGTAAACAAAATATAATAATTTTTTTTTAAAAAGGGGGCAAATGTTTTTTTTTGCAGTGATTGTGGCATCCCACAACACAACACGACCGGGGGTTGGGGGGTTGGGGCGGGCTTCGGCCCCTCCAAACCCCAAGTTTTTTTTAAATTTTTTTTTGGTAAAAAGCATTTTATTCAAAACAAATATATTTTGTAAGATTTTAAACAAAAGATCTACAACACTAAAAGAAAGGAAACAAGGTTTTTACCTTGTGTAGATCTGGTCTTTTTCTTGTAGTTTTTACACGAGGGTATATGAGTATACGTATATAAACTTGGTGTGTATATACATATGCACATGAATCCATGGGTGCTTGTTCTCGGGGATATTTCTTTCTTCTCCTTGAAGCCTCCATTCCAAAACACACCTGCAACAAAAAAACTAAAGAAAAATGGCCAAACCCATGTAGGGTATGAAGGACAAGAGAAAAGAGGAAATAAAACAAAAGAAATGAGGAAGTCTTTTGGGCATTGCCATTTTTACCCTAGCCCTAATTTCAAAATTAGGGTTAGGGCATAATGAAGTCAACCCAAACTAGTACATTTGACCCACTTTTTAGACCAACATTTTTGACCAAGCTATAAAATGATTTTCCATGGTCGGTTTATAGAAGAAAAATTTGATTTTTTTTCTTCTATTCTCGTGTTGGTCAGAATTACGACCCTCATGAGTGGTCGTAATTCGACCAACATGGGAATAGAAGTAAATAAAAAAAAGTCAAATTTTATACATATATCCCGCCTACCGGCACATTTCATTTTATTTCATTTTGGCATAGTTCGCGAGAAAAGGAGTGTTGAAGGAGTTAGTATAAGGTGGGAAGCTGCACTACATCGACACCGCACACATATATGCAAGTAAGTTCGAACCAGTGGTTGAAGGTGGGAAGCTGCACTACATCAACACCGCGCACATATATGCAAGTAAGTTCGAACCAGTGGTTGAATATCACGGAAGTGCGAATTGGTGAGCAATAAAATCTTCATTTTCTGCTATTTCATTGCTTGGTTTGGTGTGTTAATGAGTTAGTAGGTTTTACTTATGTTTATTCTTTGAAAATCTACTTTGCTTTGAAAATCTGTATGCCTGGTGTTAATTCTAGTTGTGAATTTATCCGACTGTAACAGACTTAAGTTTTTGTTAATATATGGCAATCCTGTGAACTCTAAGGGTCCAATTCATCCAACAACTTGATCCCACATGGTTTTTGTCTGCTGCTGCAGTCGAGTTTCAACTTGTCTGGTTGAATACATACGAAATATTCAACCTAGGGCATCATTGTTCAAAAAGAAAACTAACCTTCCCAACTCTGAGCTTTTGAAGTCTTATAAAGCATTTCCTTAACTCACCTTTCACACAGTGGCATTGAATCCCAATGGTGAAAATGTGAGTTAGGGCCACATCTTCCAACAAAGATTGTTTGCACGCCAAGCACTGTACAGGAAACGTTAATAAAAGGACTAAAATTCTTTGAATTTAAGACTTCAAAACAATATAATCAGTACATGGAATGATCAAAACAATATAACCTAGGGCATCATCGTTCAAAAAGAAAACTAACCTTCCCAACTCTGAGCTTTTGAACTCTTATAAAGCATTTCCTTAACTCCCCTTTCACACAGTGGCATTGAATCCCAATGGTGAAAAAATGAGTTAGGGCCACATCTTCCAACAAAGATTGTTTGCACGCCAAGCACTGTACAAGAATAGTCAATAAAAGGACTGAAATTCTTTGATTTTAAGACTTCAAAACAATATAATTAGTACATGGAATGATCAAAACTTATAATACCGATCAATGAATGTTTTTCCTATCAATGTTGCATTGAATAGAGAGTCTAATAATATAAACACCAAATTGTGTCTTCACGAGCAGAAAAGTGACTATTTGTAAAGAATTAAAAGTTTATTGCTTGGTAGTTCATTACAATGTCTTCTTCGACCATACACACCTCCACACAAGAAGGACTAAAACCAAACCATAGGATGGTCTAGGAATTTAGAAGATATCCTTTATTACAAAGCAAAACAAAATATAGAACTCAAGTCTCAAAGCAAAACTGAATGGCCTAGGTGCCATGCACCAATACACCCCCCATGTAAGTCAATGTTCTAAAGTCCTTGAATCCAAGTAAATGTAAGTCAATCACACCAAATATATCACTTAGAAGTCTTGTGAAGAGTCTTGGTGAGCTTAAGCCTTTTGAAGCACTTTAGAAATATTGAATACATCATTGCTTGCCAACTATTTGGTAGAGCCTAGGAAATCATTGGTTCTTCAAGACAAAGATTGTTTGCATGCCAAGCATTGTACATGAAAAACCAATAAAAGGACTGAAATTATTTGATTTTAAGACTTCAAAACAATATAATCAGTACATGGAATGATCAAAACTTATAATACCAATCAATGAATGCTTTTCCTATCAATGTTGCTTTGAATAGGGAGTTTAATAATATAAACACTAGACTGTGTCTTCACGAGCAGATCACATTGACCAATACACCCCCCATCCCACCATCCACACCCATCCACTCATGTCAAGATCTTGTCCAAAATCATGTTGAAATATCCATTGACCTAAATCAAGATCCTTCCCTCTCACTTCCTTCATTACATAATCACTTTTGGAGTATATTCTAAAGCCCTTGAATCCAAGAAAATGTAAGTCAATAACACCAAATATATTACATAGAAGTCTTGTGAAGTGATGCAGGGGAATCCAAGGTTAAGGCAGGGGCACTCTTTGTCCTCGGTGAAACTGCATGGGGTGTTGGTATTTTGGCCGGTGTTACTCGATTACAGCCTTGACCGATGGTCTCAGTAATTGAAGGAAGCTTAGTCACTGAAGGAACTCAGTAGTCTCTAGTACTTAGTGAAAATTGTTACTCAGTCATGCCTATGGTGCTCGATCGACATTGGTGCTCAGTGATGCCTGGCGTGCTTGGTTAATTCACTGTCACTCGGTAGTTCTGGCTTACTGACTGGAGTTCTGTGTGATTTGTTGAGCCAACTTGGTGAATTTATTGTTGGTAGCTATTGTTATAGGCCGACATGCTAAATTAAATGTTTGTATACATTTGTAAGCTAACTTGTATGGCATTTAATTATTTGTTTGGGGAGTTAAGGGTTTCATCTTGTCGACTTGTGGCTGATGACTAGTATTTATAGGATGTTTGGGTAGATGTTTAGGGAGATCATGGGAAGAAGGAGAGAATTTCATGACTTGAAGACTTAGTGAGTCAGATCTGAGGTTCTGAAGCTGAAGTTGGTGAAGTTGTGGAAAATTTCTTGATGATCTTGCAGATCAAATTGATATCTGATAATTGTTTATAGCAGAGCTAGGGGCTTGCATACTTGGAGACAAGGAGATTTCTTGGAGGCTTGCGAGCTCAATTTTAGATCTGCCTTAGGGTTTCCATCAGCTTTTGATTATCTTCAGAGCTGAACTAGCTGAGATTGGATTGGGTCTGTTTGTGGATCTTGCAAAATTGTTTCATTTTGTAATTGGCCATAACCTGGAAGGCCTTATAGCTGGGCATGTTAATGAAAATTACTTGAAACATTTGTGGTGTTATCTGTTGTGTTGATTATTCCACTATGTAATTCTATTGGCTACAAGGTTTGGACTATCATTCATTGGATCCACCATCCTTGACTACATCAGGTGGTATCAGAGTGAAGGTTTGTTCCTATTGGAGTTGATCTTGAAGGTTAACCTAGCAAGGTTGATCTTGCGAAGTTGATCCTATTGAAGCAGAGATTGTGCACAATCTGGATTGTAAATGTGAAGCACTGAACTTGTGAAATTATGCCCTAGTTGTTTGCAAGATTGCAGGTTGAGATCTGACTTGTTCACAACTTGGAAATTGTCACAAGGTGGTCAGTGAGGGTTTGTTGCAGAGGGTTTCTCTTATCTTTAAGGATGCCTCCGAGAAGATTGGACCTTAGAGTTATTTTTTATCTTTGTGATACTGTTGAATCCCAGATCACAAAGAAAGTGAAATTAGATTTTAGATCTGAGATGGAATTGATGAAGAATGACATGGTCGTCAAGATCATGAGAGCTGTTATTGGTATACCTTAGAATGTTGGTATTGAGGATGGCTATGAAGAAGCTACTGAAGAATTTGAAACTGCTGGATCTAGTGGTGACGACTTGAGGAACAGATCTAGTGAAGACAGAACTACTCAATTTCCTAGATTTGCTGCTCGATTTAGCAATTACCGAATGGAAGTTTATACTTTCTCTAGTACTTTGAAGCCTGACAATCTGATTGATTGGATTGGTGAACTTGAAGATTTCTTTGAGCTAGAAGAAATTGAAGATCCTCTTTGGGTTAGATTAGCATAGACAAAGTTGAAAGGACATGCTGCTCTTTGGTGGAAAGAACTACAAAGAGACCAAGAAGATGAAGGTGAAACAAAGATCAATCGGTGGAGGTTGATGGTGACTAAGTTGAAAGCTAAGTTCATACCTGCTGACTATGAGCTTGAATTGTTTAAGAAGTTGCAGAATCTGAAATAGAAGGATTTGTCTATTGAAGATTATACCGAGGAGTTCTAAAAACTTACTATTTGGTCTGGACACCAAGAGCTTGGTAAGGAAAAGGTAGCTCGGTATGTGAATGGTCTGAGATTCAATATTCAGGATGAGCTTGGTATGTTGAAGATTGATTCTGCTGAAGATGCTTATCAGTATGCTCTGAAGGTAGAAGATAAGTTGAAGGGGAAACAACCTAGTAACTCCTGAGGGAAGGAAAAGATTAATCACTCGGTGAAGGATAAACCAACTGATGCAAAAGATGAATAGAAACTTGTAGAACTGAAGAAGAAGACAAGTAGAGTTATCTTTAAGGGTACTTGCTATAATTGTGGAGAGGAAGGACACCATTCTTTTGAGTGTACATAGAAGAAGGTTGTGTGTGCTAAAATGTTGTCACACTTCTATGAATCCTTACATGCAAGAAAACTCAAGAATGAGCCCTCACAAACCGATCCATAGCTCTCTATGCATGGAGTTGCAAGATTTGTAAAATTGCTCTCAGCTAGAGCTATAAACTCATGACCTTGCTAGTCAACCACACAATGAGAGATTCCAAATCAAAGACAAGGGCAACAATGCCAATATCTCCAATGAAATCAAAATGAAAACATGAAAGGAAATGATACCATGATGATGCAACTATGATGCAAGCTAGGATGTGATGTAGATGCAAGATGAATGTCAATGCTCCTCCAAATCTTCAAAACTTCATGCAAGAATTTCTCCAAAAGCTTCAAGATGACTTAGAAAACCTGTAGCATAACAATAGCATAAAATTCAAGTGTATGCAAAATGAAGAAGAGAGCTCTTCTTTTATAGAGAATGAGAAATCAATGGACGATCGAGATTAAGAGGCAAAAGACTTAATCAACGATGGAGAAAAAAAGAAGCTTGATCCTTGTGCACAAATATCCTCCAATAGGAAAATAGGAGTTGACTTTATGTTGAGCATTTACTTTATGTCCATGTGAGACAAAAAGTACTTTTATTTTATTTTTTGTTTTATTTTTCTTTATAAATAAGAATTAAATGCTTTATTTGTGCAACATAAGATAAGAAAAAAGTGGAGATTTTTTATTTAAATAAAAGGGGAGGAAATTCCTTTTAATTAAATAAAGGCTTAGGATAAAGTGATTTTATTATTTAATTAAAAGAGATTTTTAATTAATTAAAAGAGATTTTTATTCTCTTAATTAAATAAGATTTTAATTTTTTTCTCTTTTAAATTAAATAAGGCTCAAACCTTAGGAAATATTGAATTGATTATGATTTGATCAAGAAAATTGATATAATTGATATTGTTGATATTTGAAAATATTGATTCAAGGATTTGACAAATTGTTGAATGGGGGCCCAAAGTCTAGGCGACCATTTTAGGGTGCATACAGGTTGACCGATGAATTGTTGTGATGAATGAGAACATTTAGAATGAACCTGAATAAGAGAACTTACTGCTTTGGCGAACATTGCTCGGTACAAAGGATGAACCTTTTCAGAGGAGTAACTTTTTTAGAACCCGATGCAAGACTGAAGGTAAACTCTGTGATGTTATTGTTGATAGTGGTAGTACTAATAACCTTGTTGCTGAGGACCTAGTTCAGAAACTTGGTTTAAATAGAATGAAGCATCCTTGTCCTTATAGGCTTGGCTGGTTACAAGATGTTCATGCTTTGGAAGTTAGAGAACAATGCTTCATTGATGTTTAGATTGGCCAGTACAAGGATCTTGTACTTTGTGACATTGTGAAGATGAATAGTTGTGATATATTTCTCGGTAGACCTTGGCAATATGATTGCAGAGCTATTTATGACTGTGTTCAAAATGTGTTTACTGTTGAGAAGGATGACATGAAGTTTTCACTGATGCCTTTGATGGATACTATGTGTGAGTGATTTACACCTTCATGAAATAACAAGATTTAAAAGACAATTACACTATTCAAAGCAAACTAATCTAAATAATGCACAATTAATCTAAATATCTCATGGATCTCTAAAATAAAGTGGTAAATGAGGCTCTCAGCTATGATCCTCACTAGTGACACTCTAAAGATGAGAATTAAGCTATATGATATGCAAATTTAGATCTATTCTATCAAATTCTAGCTCTATTTGATGAACAATCTACTATGATCAAAGCAATTTAAGCTAATTAGCAATGAAAAATGATAAGTGAGTGATGTGGATGCAAATTGCAAGAGCTTTGCTGCAATTCAAAGATATGGAGTGGATGAATAATGCCTCAAAATGCTTTCTACTTATAGGATTTTCCCAAGGGTAGGGGGTAGAGTGAGTTGATCATGGTTATGCTTGGGTAAGGTCAATTGGCTTTGCTTTGTCCATAAATGGGGGGACAAGGAGGGGACAATCATTTAAATGGTTTCAAAAGGCTGGACCATTTCAACAAAAGTGAGTGATTTGTGTCCATTTTGTCTCCTTTTTGCTTTGTTGAGGGAAATTAGTATTTATTAATTAATTAAAGTAATTAAATTTAGCCATGAAGGGTAAGATGTTCATTTTGATTTTTGCTTTCAACAACTATGTCATTAATTGAATTTAATCAATTTCGTAGTGTTTTTCCCCTTTTCAAGCTTTATTTAATCATTTAATCATTTAATTGAATTTTCCTTTGATTTGAATTGCCTTTGTTCCATTTATTGATTTTTTCGTGCTATTTGATGATTTGATTGCACCTTTTGATTGATTTAAGCCTTTTGCCAATTTTCCATGTCTACAAATGCCCCTCTTTGGATCGATGTGCGAAGAACACCGATTCAAAGATTCCCTTAGTATGATGATCTGATTTAGGTCCTAATTCTGTGATTCCTTGATATCTCTAATAGTTGGTACGATGATATGATACTGTCTCTGATAGTGATATGCTACCTGATATGATATTATAAACTAATCTGATACTGATTTGCCTCCTGATAAGAAACTGATATGATATGATACTGATATGATAACCTGATATGATATGCCCCACTAATAAATGTTTTTGATGCGATGCCAATTTGATACTCTGATGCCCCCTCAGAAATAAAACATATTGATTCCTTGATTGAAAGATTTGATTGATTGGTCCAATATGTTTTCATTTCTAAAAAATATTGATGATATGCCATGACTCACAAATTTGCATATCCAAGATAGATAGGTCTGTTGTAGTTAAGCAAAACAAGTGATTATAATAGGATAATGGTACCAATGAATGTGATTTGTCAATCTGATAGGATAGTAAAACTAATATGGGATAACTGATCAGTGTGAAAACTGATACAATTGATAGGATTGATCTTGATCAGTGTGAAAACTGATATGGGATCTTGATAGGATTGATAAATTGATACTTCGCTCTCAAGACATAGAGACACGAACAAATAATGATAGGTTTGATTGCTTTGATTGACTTGATTGATTGACGTAAGATGATTCATTGATATAAAATACTGATATGATTCCCTTGATTTGCAAAATAGGCACATTTCCGTAAATGATATATATACGGACCTTAGCTTCTTGGATATTTAGACTTAAGTCATGAGTTGACCCAGCTAGAGTACATGTTATTGAGATGATTGATTATGGAGCTCCTTCAGTTTGTTGATATTATATCATGTTTTAGTTATTGATCAGGACTTGGATGTATCACTTTGATGACATTGTATCCTTGATTAGATAGACTTCATGGATCTTTGATATTATGGACACTTATGATTTATGGACTTTCCTTGATTCTTGATTGAATGACCCATTTTATGATTGATCGAGATTTCAATTGAATGACCCCCCTTTTCCCTTAAAAAAATACTACAAACAAATGCACATGCAATTAATCTAACATGATAATGCAATTAACCTTCCATGATAATGCAATGCAATGCAGCTAAGTGTCACTAGCTTTTAGCAAATAAATGCCTTGAGGATAAATTTTCATCATTGAGCATTTTGGGACCGGAAAGTCGATACAATCACCACTGCCCACTGACATGATGATATGAATACCGCTTTTATATCACTTTTGGTAACACCCTTTTTGAACTAGTACAACCCTCACTAGTTGGATGACCAAACTATGGGAGTATGAATACCAATCCATTTTCTCAAACAATCAAAGGTCAACCTTCCACACTACATGAAAGTCCTCGATGGTTCTTTGGTGACCATGTCATTAGATGAATTCACATAAGTTGTTGGATATCCCTCAAGACAGTCACTCAAAGAGAAGAAAAATATCATGTCTCCATCATCACCAATCTAGTCGAAACATCATCGATTAGCTAAAAAGATGTGATAAAAATCAATGTAAGTAAAGATCATCAAAAGAAAGCTTCAAGTGTTTTGCAATGTTTCATGATTTTCAAAAAGTATTCCCAAGCATTCTAATCTTTTTAAAGTGTTTTGTCAATTTTTAATCCCGAATAATAAAGTCAATGAAGGCTCATGGATCAAGTTGTGGTAATTGAATTCTTGGTTAGTGAACAATGATATCCATCAAAGGTTCACGAAAATCTTCTTCTCTCTTCTGAAACTCTGATAATTCCCTCTCTGATGTGACTAAATATTGTACTATTGAATCCTTTTGAAGTTAATGCCTTGCTTCATGTGAATTCATGCTTGTTTGCTGAAATCCACTGATTAAGATCAAATACCCCAGTTGGATAGAAAAAATGTTGGACTTGGACAAACTTCCAAAATATTGTCGAAGCTTGGTTTATGCAAGATGCAGCTCAAAAGCACTTCATGCTGTCCTTTTTACCCGCTCTCAAACAAGATCACATTGGTTTTCCCCCAATGTCTTAGCAAGATATAGGACATGAAGGATGGATTTGCAAGCTGATGGATTAGAGATGGAAAGGCTATGATGGAAGAAGTATGCGAATGTGACCCATAGGACTATCTCCTCAAGAGTACCCAAGCTAAGGAAAAAATGATATAGCAATGTGAAGCATGTTTTTGGATAAGCCATGAAAGCCAATGATACAGTGTTAGATAGCCTATAGGATAACGATCTGCTGCCATGAAAAGGAGTGATCCAAAAGAGTGGACATGTCAAGAAGTTTTTGATAACAATTTTTTTTTTCAAGTTCTTCATCTTGATCAAGACCAAGGGTCAATTTGGGTAAGATGTGGATAAGATAACACAATCAAGATAAAGGAGTGATGGAGGCTATGAAGGGATGTTTTGGGATTATGAAAAGACTGTCAAGAAATAATGAAGGTGAATTTGGGATAAGCAAGATCATGATAGGGTAACATGGATGCAACAAGTACATAAGCTGATGGAAAGGATAACAGATGTCAAGATACTTAATGCTTGTGGATGTGTTCAACCTTGTCAAGATGAAGGTGATAGAGGAAATGTGGATGAAACTTGATAAATGATAGGAAGATGGAGGATGGCATGGATGAAACTTACCCCCAAGTGTAGAGTGCAAGAAGGAAGAATTATGCATGACACCTGTTTGCCAGGTTTTCATCATGGTACTTGTCTAAGGCACCACAAGAAGTGGTTTTTACCATAAGACATATTTATTTCTCTTTACTTTTGCTACCAAGGTGCCTATTGCTAGGTTTTCACCAAGGCACTTTTTCTCTTTTTTCATTTTTTTCTTTTTTTCTTTGTTTTTTTTTGTATTTTTTGATATTTTCCCAACATTAGAATCTTTGGACAATGCTCCTCTGAAAGATATGCTATAATAAACCATGGGTATGACTAGGATGCTCAAAGATATTGATAAGAGGGATGGAAGTATGGAAAGTATGCATTGGAAAATGAATGTGAGGATAAGAAGAAGGTATGTTGCAGATGGGAATGTTGGCAAGATCAACTTTGACACACACTTTGAAAAGTGGTGGAATGATGGAGGAACAATAGATGACGGAGGTAAGGATCATTTTGAGGTAGTGGATTTTGGGATGTAAGAAGATGAAGGATGTTTGGAAGGAGATGGAATGGAAGCCTTTGGAAGCTTGAATGTCAATTTTGATTCTTCTTTTGTGTGCAAGTCTTTCAACAATGACTTGGGAATCCACATATTCTTTGATTTTTCTTCCTTTTGGAATGCTTTTGAATGCATTTCTTCAATGAGGGATTTAGGAACCCACATTTTCTTTTTTTCTTTTTGCTTTGTGGACCTTTCCAGCCTTTTGGATATTTCATTTTTCTTTTCATTCACATGTCGATTAGATGGGACATTGTGATTTTTATGCACATATGGATTCTTGGATTTATGATTTTTATGTTGCACATCAACATTGCTTCCAAAAGACTTAGGAATTATGGATGAATAGGAATAATATGGATGGTTCATATGGATTGGTGTTTGGACATTCTTCAAGTATGTGTGTCTTTGTTGATCTTGATACATGGTAGGGTAAGTGAATGGATAGCTAGGGATGATAGGAATGGTTGATGGGGGAATATATGGACCTAGTATGGATGGAAGGGATGAAGACTTTTGTTTTGGGACATAGGCACCCAAAATGGATTTGGAGGATAGTGGAGGTATGTGGTTGTATTTGAATGGAGGGATATAAGGTGTGAAAGGGATATCAATATCTTTGGAAGGAGCTCCATCGTCAACGTTCTCATCTTTAAGATTTATCTTTATACTAATAGGCTCATGAGTAGCTTTGATAGGAACACATTTGATAGGATCAACTGAAGCTCGAAGGGATTCATTATCATGCAAGGGATTTGGAAGAATGATGGCTTCTTGAGGTGAACATGGAGGAATATGAAAAGGAAATGATGGGATACTTTGATCTTGAAAAGGATCTTTGAATTGTGTAGCGAAGGTATTTTGCTCTTGATTTTCAATATGCTCATTGGAAGTTATGGAAGGGATATCTTGATCTTGCTCGAGAAGTGGAGAAAATATGGAACTTGGAAGGGTACTTTGTTCTTGGAACGGAAGGATATCATCTTGAAAGACATGAAAGGATGCAAGGGGATCATCACAAGGTTCAAGGGATATGGGACCTTCATCAAATATGGGAGGGGTTTGTATATAATCTTGATCTTGATCTTTATCAATATTTGTTTCTTTTCTTTTTAGATTATCCTCTTGACATGAAGCCACTTCTAAGGATAAGGTAGATGTTTGGATATGTGTGGGGAATGTTTGGAAGAATGGTGTAGGATCCTCTTGAATAGGTATAATAGGCATTGAGGCACATGAAGCTTTGGGTTCTAAGATCTTTGAAGCATGGAAACAATCTGCAACAAGATGTGAGTTAGCTTGGGTTTCTTTTAGAGGTAGCCCTTGAGGGTAGACATAGTTAATGGGAAAAGTGTCATCATTAGGCTCATTCTTTGATGGAGGAATTTTGGATAATTGTGGAGCTTTGGGAGATGAAGAAAAGATGAAAGGAATGCTAGCTATGGGAGGGTCTTTGCTAGATAGAGGTTCGGGAGATGGATGAAGGATGAAAGGTGTACAAGTCATCCAGGGAGAAACCTTGTTAGGAGATGGACAAAGGATGAATGGATTACTCTTGCTATATGGAGGTTTATTATCTTTCTTGAGAGTGGTATTTTTCACTCCATACTCTTTATTATCTTGATCACAAATAGGTTGATTATGCAATTTCCTTTGATCTGAGATAACTTCGTTTCTCTGAAATGCTTCTTTTTGTGAGGAGGATGAAGATACAGATGGCCCATCATCATAAAGGAATGGCCAAATTGATCTTAATGATGGCTCTTTAGATAAAGTATCTTTTTGTTTTTCCTCATCCTTTCTCAAGGTTGATATGTCAAAATTACGAGGAAGCTTAGCTCCTGCTTGAACTAACTTCATGAAATATGCTTCTTTATTCCTCTCCAAGACTAATTTCATTATTTCCATAAACATGGGATCTTGAATTGCTTCTGAAACTTCTTCTTTAGACACCTCATCATTTTGATTCCAATGGACATTCTGATATGAGGACAATGAAGATATGGATGGCCTATCATTATAAAGAAAAGGACACATTGATCTTAATGATCGCCTTTTAGATAAAGTATCTTTTTGTTTTTCCTCATCCTTTCTTAAAGTCGACGTGTCATCATTATGAGGAAGTTTACCTTTTGATTGAGCTAAATAAAGGGAATATGCTTCATTACACCTTTTCAAAGTTAATTCCATTGCTTTGATCAATTCGGTATTTTTGGATGCTTCTAAAATTTGATCGTCGGACATTCCCTCAAATAGGCTCATCATTATGGATCAATCCTTCCTTCTTTAATTTCAATCCAGTTGGGTTGGTTTGGAATGTGTCACAAGTCTTGATCAATTTATAAGATTTACAAATTTAATTGTATTTTGATCAAGTACTTTGGAACTTCTTGTTTGAAAAGTTGAAGACAATCTCAACACACACATCAATAGTTCACCATATCCCTAGATCATTCTAATGCGTATATTCTCAAATGTTTCCATGGGTTTGATCACAAGAAAGACTTCCAAGCAAGCTACCTAGCACAAATTTGGATTTTAAATGGCTCTATTAGGTAGTTTTTGCTATTTTTACCATTTTGTAGTGTGGATTCCGTTCAAAATGGATTTCAACCGTTCATCCCCCAAGTATGTTAAGGGGCTTCCCACACGCATTGAAGTACAATTTTGCGCAATCCGTTAGGACTACTAGAGGAAGTTTGAAAGGGCTAAAATCCTTTTGTCGTGCACCCCATTAAGGATACACGCATTTCCTTTTATAGTGGGTTGGATTCTTGTGGCAAAGGCAAGTGTATCCCACTTTGGGTTGTCCCTCTCACCGGCCCTTTAAGGCAATCTCGGGAGGCAAGCGCACTAAGTTCTAAACATGTTCATTGAAAGCATGAAAAGTGGATTTCTCCCAAACACTTACAATCAATTGTTCTTTTTCAACCCCATGACAAAGGGGTTCTTAGAATTGAAGTGTTTATTCTTTCCCTTTTATATTAAACTATGTTTTGAACTTTGAAATGCCACAAGCTAAGGGAATGTGCAAGCTTGATGAGAAAAATACCTTAATCGATGCTAGCAAAGGCTAGGCGCATTTTTAAGTAGTAGTTTTTCTCGTTTTCTCTCCAAATCCTTCCCTTACCTTAGCAAAATGTTCCCTCCACCAACAAGTTAGTCGGCACAATACAAACAAAGTGAGGGGAAACCAAAATCAAAGCTTAAAATGATATAGTTGATTATGCTTTTGATTCTTTTTACCAAAATATTTGCAAAATTGACAAACTTAAGGATGAAATTCCCAATTCAAGGAAACATACTTAAGTTTGTAAGCCTCTAAAATAACAAGGTATACTCTGATAGGACGTCCTTTTTTCTTTCTTTTTTGCATGCAAAAAAGAAAAAAATAAATTTGAGCACTTTTCTGCGACAAAGCCTGTACCTGAGACAGAAAAATGGACATAGAGTTAAAATTCAGTCATCATTTTAACAATTTGATAAAATACAAAAGTACAGTCCACGCGACATTGTCCAGACTGTACGCGAGATTAAATTTCACAAACGCGTGATTACTTTAACCACGAGCGTCACCTTATGGGGCTCAAGCGATATTAAAATAACCAGGAGCGATGTCTAATTTTATCCACGCGTGAAATCTTTACAAGACCGCGACAAACTGATGCTATTACAACGATGTCTAATTTATCAAACGCGAGATTTAAAATGACAAAAGTGAGAAATTAAATCAATAAGGCAGAGTACTCCCTTCACACTAGACGTAAAATGACTTCCTGAAAGCGGCTTTTCAATTTTTGTGCGTGACATTTAAATGACCAGAGGCATGGTACCTTTGTCACAAACGCAATGATTTAATAACCAGAAGCATGATTTATTTCTCTAGTCCGTTATTTCTTTGTCCGGTAGCGTGAATCTATAGGTTAATTTGCGTAAAAGTCCAGACTCAGTGCGTCATTTTATTCTCCATAGGTGACATTTCTTTGCTAAAGGCGAGATCTCTTTATATGTCGGTGTGATTTCTTCTCTGTGATCTGCAGACATTGAGCAAAAATATACAATTTCTAGCCTAAATTTAGCAAAAATGTGAAAATAATGATGAATTTGAGGCCTAGAGCCCCACGGTGGGCGCCATTTGTGTGTGAGTGATTTACACCTTCATGAAATAACAAGATTTAAAAGACAATTACACTATTCAAAGCAAACTAATCTAAATAATGCATAATTAATCTAAATATCTCATGGATCTCTAAAATAAAGTGGTAAATGAGGCTCTCAGCTATTATCCTCACTAGTGACACTCTAAAGATGAGAATTAAGCTATATGATATGCAAATTTAGACCTATTCTATCAAATTCTAGCTCTATTTGATGAACAATCTACTATGATCAAAGCAATTTAAGCTAATTAGCAATGAAAAATGATAAGTGAGTGATGTGGATGCAAATTGCAAGAGCTTTGCTACAATTCAAAGATATGGAGTGGATGAATAATGCCTCAAAATGCTTTCTACTTATAGGATTTTCCCAAGGGTAGGGGGTAGAGTGAGTTGATCATGGTTATGCTTGGGTAAGGTCAATTGGCTTTGCTTTGTCCATAAATGGGGGGACAATCATTTAAATGGTTTCAAAAGGCTAGACCATTTCAACAAAAGTGAGTGATTTGTGTCCATTTTGTCTCCTTTTTGCTTTGTTGAGGGAAATTAGTATTTATTAATTAATTAAAGTAATTAAATTTAGCCATGAAGGGTAAGATGTTCATTTTGATTTTTGCTTTCAACAACTATGTCATTAATTGAATTTAATCAATTTCGCAGTGTTTTTCCCCTTTTCAAGCTTTATTTAATCATTTAATTGAATTTTCCTTTGATTTGAATTGCCTTTGTTCCATTTATTGATTTTTTCATGCTATTTGATGATTTGATTGCACCTTTTGATTGATTTAAGCCTTTTGCCAATTTTTCGTGTCTACAGATACAACACTCGATAGGAGAAACTTGAGTATTGGTAGCCGAGTGGAGGTTGTGGATCCAGAGAAAATGAATGATCAGTATGGAGAACTGACCTGTACATTGTTAAGGAAAGACTTGAAGAGACAGAGGAGACTGAAGTGGAAGAATTTGCAAGCAGAAAAGGTGGAGGACTTGTATGTGAAGAACCAGTTCGGGATTTACGTGTTGAATCCTGAAAGATGTTCTTCTCACATATGAACATCTTTTGGAACCTGGGGTGTTTGATGCTGGGGCATCCAAGGTTAAGGCATGGGCACTCTATCCTCGGTGAAACTGCATGGGGTGTTGGTATTTTGGCCGGTGTTACTCAGTTGCAGCCTTGACCGACGGTCTCGGTCATTGAAGGAACCTCAGTCATTGAAGGAACTTGGTAGTCTCTGGCACTCGATGAAAATTGTTACTCAGTCATGCCTCTGGTGCTCGGTCAACACTGGTGCTTGGCGATGCCTGACATTCTTGGTTAATTCATTGTTGCTCGGTAGTTCTAGCTTGCCAACTGAAGTTCTGTGTGATTTGTTGAGCCAACTTGGTGAATTTATTGTTGGTAGCTATTGTTATAGGCCGACATGCTGAATTAAATATTTATATACATTTGTAAGCCGACTTGTATGGCATTTAATTCTTTGTTTGGGGAGTTAAGGGTTTCATCTTGCCGACTTGTGGCTGATGACTAGTATTTATAGGATGTTTGGGTAGATGTTTAGGGAGATCATGGGAAGGAGAGAAGTTCATGACTTGAAGACTCAGTGAGTTAGATATAAGGTTCTGAAGCTAAAGTTGGTGAAGTTGTGGAAAAGTTCAGATCTTTCCTGGGTGCCTACCAGTGTGCTGTGTGTTTAGTAGCCTGCGAGCTTAGGAGCAGGTAGATTGCTTGGAAGTTTGAGTACAAGTTCAGATCTTTCCTGGGTGCCTACCAATGTGCTATGTGTTGCAAACTTGGGCTAGCTAAATACTAATGTTGTGGAAAAGATTTGGATCTTGTGAGATCTTGTAGACTATTATTTTCTTTGTATCTGGTCGTAACCGAGAAGGCCTTACAACCTGACACATTACATGTAATTGGTGATTGGAATAAAGACCTCGGTTGTATTACAGATCTGCTATTGTTGTTGTGTATTGCCATTGCATATTGGTTTGGCTTCAAGGTCGGTCAGTCCTTAATTGGAACCACCAACCTTGACTACATCATGAAGAGTCTTAGTGAGTTTAAGTGATATATTTGGTGTTATTGACTTACATTTTCTTGGATTCAAGGACTTTAGAATATACTCCAAAAGTGATTATGTAATGAAGGAAGTGAGAGTGAAGGATCTTGATTTAGGTCGATGGATATTTCAACATGATTTTGGACAAGATCTTGACATGAGTGGATGGGTGTGGATCACGGGATGGGGGGTGTATTGGTGAAGAGTCTTGGTCAGTTTAAGCCTTTTGAAGCACTTTAGAAATATTGAATACATCATTTCTTGCCAACTATTTGACAAAGCAATGATGTAGTGTAAAGAATTAAAAGTTTATTGCTTGGTAGTGACTGTTTGTAAAGAATTAAAAGTTTATTACTTGGTAGTTTATTACATTGTCTTATTACACCATACACACCTCCCCACAAATTCTAAGACTCCTCTCACATAAAACTCACGTAAAAAACTGACCAAAATCCCCTTACAAACTAATTTTCAACTTCTTCTTAACCTACATAGTTAGTTATTCATTTGTATTGTTGTCTAGTTGACAACTAGTTGTCAACTTCGACCACTTTAATCTTTCTTGCATCATCTTTAACCTTTTAAAAGGTTTTAGGTTCATATCCTAATCCCCTAAACTCCATAAACATCTACTAAACCCTCATTTAGCCCTTTAGGCCACAATTGCATAAAAATGCAATCTTACATCTTTTTGGCATCTTTGCACTTTGAAGTGAAATTACATGATAATAATGGCATCAATGGCCATATAAAAAACTTAGATATACCTATAGGTCCTTGACCCTTACATAAATCCTTGGATCACTCAAGTGACCCCATAAATCTATACCATGTCATAAATCTCCCATTTTGACATAGGATAAGAGCATAGTGATAGAAGATAGATCCATTTTGTGCATAACTTGAAGTCATTGTATTCCATGAGAGTGCATCTTTTGAGAATTTTTTTTTCAACATTTCAAGGGACCAGTAGTTCTACAATTAAATCATCATAACTTTCCCATTGCTTAACTATCACACATGGCACAGACTATCTTCAATCTGACAATACGTTGCATGTGTAGTACAAAACTATTAGTAATTGGCAGATTAAATGCAGATAATTACTAATAGATTAAGCATATTATTACTAATAGATTAATGTTCCATTTAAGTGCTAGTATATAAAGAAGACAACCAGAATAAAATCAAGATTTGTTTGACCAATAGTATACAGAATTAGACCTTTATTTTAAATGCATTTAACACAATTTTTTTTTACAAAATTGAACCAATGGCATGTTTACAACAAAGAAATAGAATGATAATAATATGCTGAAAATTATATTCTATTTAATACATGCCAAAGGACCAGTCCCAACAATTCTTAAACATACTTTATCTGATACGATGAATTCTCTAATAATTGTTTAAGAATTCATTTGAATAGAGGTAAAATGGGATCACCTCTATTGGATGTATGTATGGGGGAAATATGAGATCCACTTCTAAATCTAAATTCCCAAAGGAGAGATCCAAATTGATCAACCAAAAGGTTAATGCACAATTGAATCAATCTATGGAGAATATGAAAGAGGAAGAAAACCTTATATTTCCCTATAATGGACTTGTGCTTGAAATCTTAAATAATTGAAAAGAAAATACTAACCTCAAAATAGGGAAAATCTGGAAAATGCCAATTTCTAAAGTTTGTGTGTACTTTCAGGCAATTCTGCAACCTATTTCGGACTGGAAATGCCGAGACAAAGAAAACCCAAAAATCTTTTATCTTTCTGACAGCAGGTAGTCTTTGACCCTCATAAAAGGTCAAAGGATACATTCTTATTTTGAAGGTCGACTTTGATTTTGTTCATGGGTTTCGAAAGTTATCCGAAAAGGGTATCCAAATCCAATCTCAGATCTAAAGTTCCGCACCTGCACCTGCAAGAAAAGGAGGGTTTTTGTTGTTTGTTTGAGGGGTTTGCCTTGGTCAAACCCCAATTTGGAATCAACCTTAATATTGAAATTGAAATGAGAATGCTAGCAAGTAGTAGAAGTAGATCTAACAATGAATCTATGCAATTCGATAGATATGCAATTGTATTTCAAATGTGAACAAGTATATTGATATGAAAGCTTGAACGCAACAATGTAAATCAAAACCATGAAAGTAAATACAAAACCTCCATGCTTGTATGCTTGGAATCCACCTTGATAGAAGAATAAATGGATCTTAGAAGATGAACAAAGGATCTTGAAAGAAGATCACACCATCATGATGGCTAGATCTAGGGTTTGAATGATGAATCTTGTATGCTTGAACCAAATCCCTTCAAAGGCTTGAATGCTTGAATCCTTGATCTTCAATGGAGAACTTGAATGAAGAAGAGAACTTGAATGCTTCCTTGAAAATGCTTGATGAAATGCTTGAGATGAAATATGTTCTCACAAAACTTGATTGAGAGATCTTGCTCTTGATGATGGATGTTTGAAATGAGAGAGGAATGCCTCTTTTTATAGTGAACTAGGGCAGAAATCTCTAGAGAAGGCCGACATTGGGGAATTAAATCTCAATTAACCTTAACCCCTAGAAATGGACCCATATTAAATGAAATTTAAGGATTTACCATTTTGAAACCCGAAATGGCCGACCAGGAGGCGGAAAAACAAATATCTTTGAAACCCGACACCCAAAAATCATGGGAATTTGAAATTTGAATTGTGGGTCAAGGACAAGGTCGACTCTGCCCTAGGTCAGATTCAAGGTTGACCCTAACCTAGGTTAGAGTTGAGGTCGACTTTGACCCTCAAGGTCAACTTTGACCTTGAGGTCAAAAACCTTAGGACCTCAGTCCATAATGCTAGGAAATGCATAAATATACTAAAAATAGAGATATATAGAAGCAAAATGAGGAGAACAAGTCAAATCTAAGAAAAGGGCTGATTTGAGGTGCTTGACATGACCCAGACCACTCACTCAGAGGGATAAATGCTCTTAACATGGAAGTGCTTCCATTTTAAGATGATACATTAAACCCCCACTTTAGCAAGAGTATGGATTCGATGCAAAATATTGGTAAACGAGAAAGAAGAAGAGATCCTAGTGGATTCAAAACAAGATAGGATAACACTTAGTTAGGGACACAAGCCCCCAGGCTAAGGATTCTAACTCAATATATACACATGAGGGTGCGAAAACAAAAAAGGAAAAAGACACAAAAGAGGGGTTAGTACTAAAAAAAACCCAAATCAACTAGCACAAAAAACCTTACCTCGAGAAAGGGAAAAGAGTGATTACCTCACCTAGTAAGATGCCCACCTTACGATGAATCACCCTAGAGGGAGAGCCCAACAGGTTCACCCATAAACTGTGCTTGAAATTGTAATGTGTCTTCTGACAGCTTCTAGAATACCCATAGATCCACCTTCTTGTATCACTATGAATATGAAATGTGTGTCTACTCAAGATTTAGCAACTTATGTGTGTTACCTTTAGAAGATTTAGCATATAGATGTGTGTCTTTTCAGGATTTAGAAAATTATGTGCATTACCTTCTAAGATTTAGCATATTGAAAATTAGAAATGCATGTCCCTTCAGGATTTAGCAACTTATGTGTGTTACCTTCCAAGATTTAGCGTACTAATTTTTTTTTTGAAAAATGTGTCTCCTCAGGATTTAGCAACTTATGTGCATTACCTTCAAAAGATTTAGCATATAGATGCGTGTCTTTTCATGATTTAGCAACTTATGTGCGTTACCTTCCAAGATTTAGCATGTAAAAATAAAAACTATAGTACAAGGGAGACCCTATATATGCCCCCTCCTTAATATGGAAAAACCATACTATTTTGACATGTTAAGGAAAGGAAAGAACAAGGATAAAGCCTTCTTCAACATCAAGAAAATATCCACAAACAACACCCAGTCCAAGCCAAGAAGGTCACAACTCCTATAAGGCCATGGAAGGGACAGATGTAAATAGATATCATGAAAGAATTGTAAAAAGTAACCCTTGTGAGGGATAGCACACTGTTCAGTTTCCAAGGTGAGAGATTTATCAACCATGGAAACCCAATGTTAAATAACAAAAGAGGTTGTTATCAAGGACATAGATCCTCAATGTGAACCAAAATTTTCATGTATGATTGGATATCACATAATAGATAGATATTGCTTAACCAAGGAAAGAGGTGAATCCTGGAAAGACAGAAAAGAAGGAGATGACATCCTTGCCCCCCAAATGTAGGAACACAGATTGAAGAGGATACCTTCTTCATAATGCAAGGAGATATCCTATTTACAACAATGTACACCATATTCTTTGCAAGGGATATTGACTCCTGCATCCAAGAACATAGATAATCATGAAAAGGATATGTTACTCATGGAAAAAGGATCCTCAAAGAAAGAGATATTATCAACAAGACCCCCACCAAAGATGAGTACTTAAAATAAAATTTCATCTTTCAAAAGTGGGAATAAAGATTCAATCATCAAGCCCCCTATGAGGAAGAGGAAGAGGAATCTTTGGAATAAGGGAAACAATGCTAACACCAAAGCAAGGGTGAGAGTTTATAAAGAACATAATTTGCAACATAGAGAAGAAGTGACAACTTAGGACAATAACTTCTCATATAAAAAGGTTATCCATAGTCAAAACATCTATCAATATAATGAAATAATATTGCAATATAAACAAATATCACTAAGCTAAGGAAAGCAATTCCCTAGACAAAGAAAAAGAAAGAGGTACCTTGCCCCCCAGGGATAGAGACAAGGGATACCCTTGGAAAACATATGTCTTAGAAAAGATATCTTGAAAAAGATCTATGGATGATTATAAACATAATGCAAAACCATAGAAAAATAGGAGAAAAATAATACCAATTAAGTTCAAAACATAATATATGCTAAAAGCCTAATGGATCCTTGGAGACTGGATGAAAATACACCTCTTGCCCCCCAGTCATGAGACAAGAGGGGAAGAACATCTACATTATATCAGAAGGAGGAGAATCCCCTATATCAAAATTATGAAGGAATTGTAAAACTGCATGAGAGTGAGATATAATTCCTAAAGTAGCTCTTTCTCTAACATATAGCTTGAAATGTTTACAATCAATGAGTAAATGTGTGTTTCTATAATGAAAAGGACATTTGTATTTGTATACAACATCTATCAACATAGGTCTAAAGATTTCTTTCTTGGAATTCATTAGCTCAACATATACCTTCTTAGCCATTTCTTGACGAATATTAGGGTTATCTAAGATAGGTGTGGGGAGAAGAATGTGAAGAGGAGGACGATGATTAACATCACCTACTTTGACTTGAGATTTTGAACAACCAACACCATACATATCTAGTTTAGGGGGTATATGAATTGGAAACCTAATACCATGCTCGTTAACTCCAAGCCCTAAACCTTTATAACCTTGTTTAGTCACCATATTATATCTGGTAGTGTACATATTATGTAAAGCTTCTACAGGAGGTGATTATTTATCATGTTCATGAGTAAAGGTTGTATAAGGTGGGATAATAGGTTTTGAAAAAGTTTCTTTACCCTTTCCTTTAATATCATCATGAACCAGAGGAGAAGGTAAATCAAAGAAGTCTTGCACATCTGCATCCTGAACTATAGCTTGAATCCCATCATAAGTACGGAAAGAGTGAGGATGAACAGATGGAGAATTAGGTATCAGATTAAGATTAGGAAGATTAGGATTGATAGGATTAGGATTAGGATTGATAGGATTAAGATTAGGATTGATAGGAAATGGTGTATCATCTACCAAATTCTTCACATAATCCAAAAGATTAATAAGGCTAGCACATAAATCTTTAATGAAGGTTTTAAATGTAGGTAGACTAGTGTCGGTCAACTTCACAAAAGCATAAGCAAGAGCAAAGTGAAGGATCATCAACATAATGAAGTGAATGATACTCTTATAAACATCATAGGTATTATAAATAGATGCTAAAAGAAGAGTAATAAAGAACATGACTACACACCAAAGCATCTTAACAATCTCCATAGAAAATGAAATGCAAGAAATGTTTTTGGATTTTATTGACTATTTAGATTTTTTTGTATTTTTTAATGCAAGAGCATAAACTAGATCTAATCTAAATGCAAGAAAGGATCTAAAATCTAACACAATAGGGCATCTAATTCCATAAAAGAAAAGGGGTAAGTATGTTAGGTTCACCAAAATGAATAGAGGTAAAATGGGATCACCTCTATTGGATGTATGTATGGGGGAAATATGAGATCCACTTCTAAATCTAAATTCCCAAAGGAGAGATCCAAATTGATCAACCAAAAGGTTAATGCACAATCGAATCAATCTATGGAGAATATGAAAGAGGAAGAAAACCTTATATTTCCCTGTAATGGACTTGTGCTTGAAATCTGAAATAATTGAAAAGAAAATACTAACCTCAAAATAGGGCAAGTCTGGAAAATGCCAATTTCTGATGTCTGTGTGTACTTTCGAGCAATTCTGCAACCTATTTCAGACTGGAAATGCCGAGACGAAGAAAACCCATAAATATTTTATCTTTCTGACAACAAGTAGTCTTTGACCCTCATAAAAGGTCAAAGGCTACATTCTTATTCTGAAGGTCAACTTTGATTTTGTTCACAAATCTCAAAGTTCGTCGAAAAGGGTATCCAAATCCAATCTCAGATCTGAAGTTCCGCACCTGCACCTACAAGAAAAGGAGGGTTTTTGTTGTTTGTTTGAGGGGTTTGCCATGGTCAAACCCCAGTTTGGAATCAACCTTAATATTGAAATTGAAATGAGAATGCTAGCAAGTAGTAGAAGTAGAAGTAGATCTAACAATGAAGCTATGCAATTTGATAGATATGCAATTGTATTTCGAATGTGAACAAGTATATTGATATGAAAGGTTGAATGTAACAATGTAAATCAAAACCATGAAAGTAAATACAAAACCTCCATGCTTGTATGCTTAGAATACACCTTGATAGAAGAATGAATGGATCTTAGAAGATGAACAAAGGATCTTGAAAGAAGATCACACCATCATGATGGCTAGATCTAGGGTTTGAATGATGAATCTTGCATGCTTGAACCAAATCCCTTCAAAGGCTTGAATGCTTGAATCCTTGATCTTCAATGGAGAACTTGAATGAAGAAGAGGACTTGAATGCTTCCTTGAAAATGCTTGAGATGAAATATGTTCTCACAAAACTTGATTGAGAGATCTTGCTCTTGATGATGGATGTTTGAAATGAGAGAGGAAGGCCTCCTTTTATAGTGAACTAGGGCACAAACCTCAAGAGAAGGCCAACATTGGAGAATTAAATCCCAATTAACCTTAACCCCTAGAAATGGACCCATATTAAATGCAATTTAAAGATTTACCATTTCGAAACCCGAAATGGCCGACCCGGAGGTGGGAAAACAAATATCTCTGAAACCCGACACCCGAAAATCATGGGAATATGAAATTTGAACTGTGGGTCAAGGATGAGGTCAACTCTACCCTAGGTCAGAGTCAAGGTCAACCCTAACCTAGGTCAGAGTTGAGGTCAACTTTGACCCTCAAGGTTGACTTTGACCTTGAGGTCAAAAACCTCAGGACCTCAGTCCATAATGCCAGGAAATGAAAAAATATACTAGAAACAGAGATAGATAGAAGTAGAATGAGGAGAACAAGTCAGATCTGAGTAAAGGGATGATTCAAGGTGCTTGACATGACCCAGACCACTCACTTGGAGGGCTAAATGCTCTTAACATGGAAGTGTTTCCATTTTAAGATGATACATCATCATATCAGATAAAGTATGTTTAAGAATTGTTGGGAGTTCTATTAGACCTTTGTTGTAAATATGCCATTGGTTCAGTTTTTTGTGTTAAATGCATTTAAATGGAACATTAAGCATAGTAATAATATGATTAATCTATTAGTTAAGATTTAAAATGAAGATTTTATTGCTCACCGGTCTGGACTTTCGTGATATTCAACCACTGGTTCGAACTTACTTGCATATACGCGCACGGTGTCGATGTAGTGCAGCTTCCCACCTTATACCACCTCCTTCAGCACTCTTTTTCTCATGGACTATGCCAAAGTGAAATAAAATGAAATGTGTCAGTAGGCGGGATATATGTATAAAATTTGACATTTTTCTTTTACTTCTATTCCCGTGTTGGTCGAAATTACTTTATCTGATATGATGAATTCTTAATAAAGGTCTAATTCTATAGACTGCTAGCACGAAGGAAGATTTGACCTAGCCAAATCTTGTACCACACAAAAAACTATGTGATAACTATGTCTACTCCAACCTTAATTGTTTCAAAATTCATCATATTAGATAAAGTATGTTTAAGAATTGTTGGGAGTTCTATTAGATCAAGACTATTTGACAAAGCAATGATGTATTCAATATTTCTAAAGTGCTTCAAAATGGCGCTTAAACTCACCAAGACTCTTCATGAGACTTCTAATGTTTGTAAGCTATACTTGAAAAAAATTGCAATTTTGTTGTGATATCTTGGTAGTGATGTTGCAGTTATTATTTTCCCTTGTTAACACCAAATTACAAACTTGGAATGAAGGTTTCATATTCAACAACATTAGTAGTGCAATAGAAATGTAATTTAAAAGTTGGAAGATATTCACTATTCCTTGCCTCCTTTCACCTTCCCTACATAAACACTTATAGGCCCAAGTAATACAAGGCAAGGCTTCTCCCACAAGTCACATTAAACATAGAAAGTGGGAGAGCCTAGGAAATCATTGGTTCTTCAAGACAAATATTGTTTGCACGCCAAGAACTGTACAGGAACAACCAATAAAAGGACTGAAATTCTTTGATTTTAAGACTTCAAAACAATATAATCAGTACATGGAATGATAAAAAATTATAATACTGTATACACTTAAAAATGGCTTCATTAATTAATTAAATATTTATTATTTAATTGATATTGACTTGATAAATTAATTAAATATTTATTATTTAATTAATTATTATTCCTCTATTTGTTAAATAAATTATTCAATTTATTTAGTAAATTCACTATAGTCTATTCATCTATCCTAAGTCTTCTAATTAGTCTTATTAAAGTGATTTAATTAAATACACAATCACCTAAATATGACTAAGTTTCCTAGTCCACCTCACCTACCTAGTCACTTGACACATCACTTTGGCTAAAATAAATAATTATTATTAATTATTTATTAGTATTTATCCTCACCCACACATGTCATATTCTTAAGGGCTATGTGGCCTCATAGGACTTGGTCTCATGACCACATGTCCTCTCTTAAACTAAGTCAAGAGACAATCCCTATTCCTAAGGGGCTTCTCAAGCCACCTCTAAGGGTCAAAGGTGACTCATGGGACACTTGTACAAAGAGTCCTCATGAGGAAGAGGTCTCTCCCTCTTTCTCTCTTTGGTCTTTGTGAGACACTTGACATGTGTCTTTCCCTTCCACCTTATTCTCCTCCATGTCAATATGAGAGGAACATCATCCCTATTCTCCCTCTCACATTCCAACCACATCCCCCTTTCTCTCAACTCCTTCAACCAAGTCAATCCTAGCCCTAGGATCTTCCACCTTTCATTCTCAACCGTAGGATTGTACCACCTAGGCCTAGATCCTCCAAAAAGCTATAAAAGGAGCCTCATTTTCCCTTTGTGAGCTAATAGGTATTTTTGTAATAGGCATTCAAGCATTCAAGCAATCAAGCATCCAAGCATCCAAGCATTCTAAGAGCAATCAATCCATATTATCATCATTTCATTTGCATTCCATCCATTAGATTGCATAAGCTATTGTGCACTCATTTCATAAAATCTCCACACTTTGGTAGCATCTTGGGAGAAGGCTTCATTTGGAAATCTGAGAGCTCAACCTTTTCAAGAAATCAAGGCTAGGAGGACAATGGAGACAAGTTGCATGGTAGATGAAGGTAATTGATTTAGTTTCATCATTTTATAGTTACTTTGTATTCTTCATTGTGTTGCATTAGATTGATTTATTGGCTTTCAATAGTTAATTTATCATCTCTAGTTATTAGACATCTAATTTGCATACATTTTTGGCGCTAGAAGGAGGGCCAGCCTCCATTTTTAACATTCTATTTTTTTAATTTTTTCGTGTGCAGACGTTTCCAAGTTTTTACTACGCATTCATTCATGAATCCTACGCATTCATTCATCTGATCTGCGCATGCATTTTCGATCAAATCTGTCATTTTTTTGTCTTTTTCATTGTCAATTTTTAATTAACATCTGCGCATCTGTTACATTTTCCTGCGCATACATTAATATTTTTTGTGCATCCATCATTCTGTTCTGCGCATACGTTTAATTAGTCTGTGCATTTATTCACTGTTATTGCACACCTATTATTTACAGTAGTTAGGTTTAAATTTCTGATTTATTTTTAATTTTAGCTAATATTTGACAAGTTTCTGTTTGCTCTGGTAGCTTTTAGGTTGTTTTGTAGGATGTTGTTTTTGAAGACCCCATTGTTAAACAAATTTTCTAACATTTTGATTGCAGATTGCCAAGGGGTTTGGAAAATAAACCATAATCTCGTTTGGGCTTAAAAAAAGACATGTCTTTGCTTTGTGTTTTCTTTAGAATAGCTCAAGTGTTTGTTGTGTCTTTCTTAATAGCATATATGTAATCCTAAAATTATAACAACGTATACTCTCCCCTCGCTATTCATAGACCTTGGGTGTAAGAGAAACTGTTATAATTTTTAGAGGGCGGTCTTTGGTGGGAAAAGAGGTACTCACCCCAAGGAACGACCCAACCGATAATAGGCTAAAGCCAAGCCCTTCCAAACCGGTATATAAAAAATGCTAGTGTGATTAGTTTCACATTAGACAGGTGTGAATTCATTGTGGCAATCAAAATCTCCTCCAGTACCCCAGTGGTGCATTAAAGTCTTTCTTAGTAGAGGTGAAAGCCTTGCTTTGAAAAGATTGGGAGAGCCCCCTTAATTGGGAAAATGACTTGATCACAACCACTTGAATGGATGTCCTTATTAAAAGCTTTTGTTTAGTGGCCAAAAACCTTCTATCTGTTGGCTCAAGGAGTTATCCAAGCTCGTGAAGACACCCCACATTACTCATGGTTCATAGTAGAGATAATAGTTCTTTGGGAAGTAATGACCCATTGAATTTAGAACTTGGTGTGCCTGAGAAGTGAGTGCACTGTAAGGAGGAGCCCGTGCCTCCAAGTTCCTAGGCTATCCACTATGGATTTGCGTGGTTGGATTTTATTATCTTAGTGAGGATTCAACAGATATTGTCCTTGCCAACCATAGGATTGTAAGCATGTTTGTGCATTCATATTAGCATAGTTAGATTAAAATCATTTCTATCTTACATGCATGTGTCTATGCATTTTTCATTTGCCAAAAACCAGAAAACATCAGAAAATCAAACAAAAATTTCCAAATCTTGCAGTTCAAATCAATCAGAAACAAAAACCTGTGCATATATCACATCGTGTTGCACATTTGATCACATTTGTTGCGCATCTGTTCAGACTGTCTATGTTTTTGATTTTACCAGTTCGCATCTATCAAATTTTGCTGCGCATCTGTCTCATCTTGTTGCACATTTATCAATCTGTCCTGCACATTTGTTGCTACACATTTACAACAGTGAGCATTTCCACAAACTTTGCAATTTTTAGAATCACTTTTTCATATACCCATTTTCGCCCTTAGTAAGATTCTGGAAAAACAGTCGAGTTACACATACCTCTGATCTTTAGTTTGACCATTTTTATCACTTTTCATCATTCCTTTATCAAAAACTCATCAAATTATTTTCTTCCAACCTTTCAAATTCTCAATTTAGTGTTGAAACATTACCTTATCTATCAGATTTTGATCTTTGTGGGTTTACCATATCAGGATATATCATCCTTAAATACCAAACTTACTTAGGTTTTTATCTCTTGATTTCCCTTTGTCATATCATAGTGAGATCTATACCCCCTATTGACTTAGAGTTTACCAAGTTTTCTTATCACTTTTCAACACGTTTCAATATCTTTTCTATCACTCACTTTCCATATCTTCTCATCAAAAATCCTTCATCCCACAATCAATTTTCTCCATTTTATGGTTCAAACTTGATCTCAGAAACTCAAACAACCTCTTAATCCAGAATCCCTAGGCAATATGGAAGGAAATACTAGCAATGAGGAGAACCCTTGGTCCAAAGAGCCTCCTAAGAAAACCTCACTTTTCACATCAGATGACGAACCTACCGATGAAGAACTTAGAGATGCTACACAAGATCCTAAATTTTTCCAAGTCATGGAATGACTCTTAAGCTTGGATAAAGAGATGTATTTCCTCATGCTTGCTCAACAAGGAGCTAAGTTACCAAGTGATTTTGATGTCGCCCATCTTAGAGAACCAGCTCACACAAACAATCAAGAAATCCCTAAAGGTTCTCAAGACACTCATGGAGCAAAGGAAACCAATCAGTAATCCAATGCTTCTCATAGTCATGAACAACACATTGCTTCTCAAAATGATCAGCAAAACCATGCTTCCCAAAATCATGCTTCACAAAACAAAGCTTCCCACAACAATGTTTCCCAAAACTCTCAAGGAAACACGTTATCTTTAGATCCCATTCTACAACATATCCAGATGCTTCAACAAAAAATCCATGACATCCAAATTGGATCATCAACAAAGAAGTATTCCTTGGATGATATATGTCCTTATCCTTTTGATAAGAACTTAGCAATGATTCCATTCCCTCCTCATTTTAAGGTACCAAAATTTGACAAATACAAAGGGAATTCGGATCCACAAGACCACATTCATGAGTTTTGTGCTACTTGTATTGAAGTCGCTCACAATGATACTTATCTTATGTGACTATTTCTATGAAGTTTAGGAGGACAAGCCATGGAATGGTTCTCCAAACTACCCCTAGACATCAAATCTTTCAATGAGCTTCTTGATAAATTTGTGACTCATTATTCATATAACATCAAACATGAAGTCACTGTGCTTGATCTTTGCAATGCACATCAAAAGAATGGAGAACCCTTTCTTACTTTTTTGCAAAGATGGCATCATTTGTTTGCCAAATATCCATGAACGATTCCTGAAAAAGAAAAGATGGATATCTTTGTGCATAACCTTACACTAGAAATGAGTTATAGGTTACAATTGCAATGTCCACCAAACTTCAATAAGCTCATAGAAAATGGTATCAAGATTGAGGAAGCCATGGTCAGAAAGGGTGAGATAAAACTTTATTCCAAGGACAATGCTGGGTCCTCAAATTGCAATCCCAACAACTATAACAATGACAAATCAAAATTCTGGAATAAAAACAAAAACATTGTCAATGATGGGATTGTTGATAATCGTAATGTCAAACCAACACAACCCCTTCTCAATCTCACAAGTCAGGCCAATGCTACTCAACGTACTTACATCAATCAATCAGCAAATCAAAACACCAACAAAGATTCATCTAAACCATGGTTGCCTTTCATGTCACCTCCAAGAAACTTTACTCCTTTGGGGGAATCTCTCGAATCAGCATTACGGAAGTTAATCACAAAGAAAATCATTACGCTTCCTGACATGAAAGATTTTGAACCTAGAGTGAAGCCTTCTTGGTGGGATGAGAATGATTATTGCGAAATTCATAGAGGCAAAGGACATAAAACCAATGACTGCAAAAGGCTCAAAAATGTAATTCAAGACTTAATTGAAAGCAGTGAAATTAGTGTTGATGGACATACCTCAAATGAATCACATACGGCTTTCAAAGATCCACTTCTTGAGCATGAAAAAGGAGGTTCTTCCAATACTAAGAATGATAATCAAGCCAATTATAATTCCACTCCCTATCGATATGTTTGTAACATTTCTGAATGTCATCCTTCTAAGTCTTATGCCAATGTCATTACCATCAAAGGAAAATTAGAGAGTCAACCAGCCCATGTTACTACTCATGCTCAATCCAAAGTTGCTCTCCAAGGAGTCAAGTCTAAACCAAATGCACCTCACAACAAGTCTGTTTATGTCCCAAAGTCTACAATGAATATTTCCAACCAATACAACCTTTTGGAACAACTCAAGAAACACCTACCCAGATATCCATCTTAGAGCTTTTGTGTCTATCCCCATCTCACAAAGATATCCTTGAAAAAGCTCTCTTAGAAACCCAAGTCCCCACAAATCTAGACCATGATCAATTTCAAGCTATGGTGGGCCATTTAACAACCCCACATTACCTATCCTTCATTGATAATGATGACTTAGCTATTACCCAACCTCATAATGCTCCTTTACATATCAAAGTCCTTGTCCAGAGTCACAAAATCAAATGAGTACTAATAGATGGAGGAGCTAGCTTAAATATCTGTACATTGAAACTAGTCCTTGCATTGGGATTCTCTGAAGATGCTGTTGATCCCAATAAGAAAATCATGATAAAAGCTTATGATGAGGAAGAGTGGTCATCCAAGTGGTTTGTTGTTTTACCAATTAGAGTAGGTCCTATAATCAAAGATGTACCTTGTCAAGTTCTAGACATGGATCTTGCTTATAACATTCTCTTGGGAAGACCATGGATTCATTCCATGCAAGTTGTACCATCAACCTATCATCAATGTTTAAAATTCCCTAATAATGGTCAGGAAGTCACTATCAAAGGAGACACTAATCCATTCTAGTATTGCAGTTATGTGAAGACATCTGACTCTTTGATACCTTATAACTATACTGGATCTTCTACAACTATACCCAATGATCCTAGTAATATAGCATCAACTTCAAAATCAAATGGGATCAAGATAGATATAAAAGAAAGAAGTATGGGAGAATACACTTTAGGTCAAGCTCTTTGCATCACAGAGTTACCTTTATCTCCTAGATCATATGGAAGGTCTTTGATCACTAAACAACAATCAAAACCCCCTTCAACACTTGTTTATGACACATTTATAAGTGGGGGAACAATATCCATAGAGGCAGCTGAGTGTAATGCTACTCATTTGCTTAAGTCATAGAAGAATGAAGAAGATATCAAACATGAATATATATCACCTGATGTTTATGTTAAAGGGTATACTTTGCTACAAAAGATGGGATACCAAGGTGCTAGACCTATAGGGTTACAAAGAGAAGGGGTTATCAAACCAATTTTGCAAAATCCAAACTATCAAAGAGACACTACAGGATTAGGATACAAAGGAGAAGGACCAAAAGAACCAAAAGGAAAGGAAAAGATCACACCTTTTCATGAAATATCTAAAGCTCCTTCCTTGCAATTTAGAAAGAATGGTATGTATGTAGATCCTGAGAAACAACGGATAGCACAGAGAATCATTGATAGACTTGGGGATAATGATGATTCTGACTCAAATGATTATGAATGGGATTCATTATCTGATTGTACTACAAAAATAGGAGTTGATGTTGTCCATCACTATAGTAACGATTATCATGAGGGAGAGAGTTCAAGGAGTGACTCACTAGGATTAGTCCCACGTAATACTACTCTTGTCGATCATGAGGGAAGTGAGCATTATCTTGCGATAGATGAATCAGATGAGAGTATGGAAATAGACCTCACTGATACCATCATAAACCTTGACAAATTTTCCATCAATACCATCTCTACCTTTGAAACTGACCTGAATGATCCAATGCCCCTTGTATATCCTGAACTTATTGATTGGGATTCTCACGATCATCCAGAACTTGATGTATTCCATAATGATGATGCAATCATTGAATATCTTGGAATTAGAGATCATTTACCACCAGGAGATCACAAGTTAGGATTTTTGATAGAACTCAATGACATGGCCTACTTTGGTGAGAGTGCCAATCCTTTCAGTCATAAAAATATAAAAATAATCAACAGATCTAATGGTGAAAACCACTCAGTGGCAGTATTAGATCCAAAAATAGTAAAAAGAAATGACACATCTGATGGTGAAAACCTCTCTGAGGTGCCTGACGATGGAAGGATTGACACTCTTCCCAACTATCTATATCAAGAGCAATCTGCTATTCTTATAGAACCAACAGTACCTCTTAACATTGGAATAGAAGAGTCTCCGTGCATCCTCAAAGTAGAAGCATCCTTGACAGAATCAAAGAAAGAAGATTTTGCAAAAAATTTCAAAGAAAGACAAATCAACTTTGCTTGGTCCTATGTTGATATGCCTGGCCTGGATCCAAATCTCATTATGCATCATTTATCTATTAGGACAGGTGTAAAACCAATTAAGCAGAAGCTCCACAAGATGCACCCACACATTGCACTAATGGTTAAAGAAGAATTGAAGAAGCTCCTAGATGTTGGATTCATTCGAGCTATTGATTATGTTGAGTGGATTTTAAATATTGTCCTCGTCTCAAAACTAGACAAATCTATCAGGATTTGTATTGATTTTCGAGATCTTAATAAAGTTTGTCCGAAATATGACTTTTCTCTGCCAAATATTGACATTATTGTTGACTTGATAGCTGGGCATGAGATGTTATCATTAATGGATGGATTTTCTGGCTATAACCAAATCAAGATTGCACCAGAAGACCAAGAAAAGACTGCTTTTACTTGTCCATGGGTACATACTACTGGAATGTGATGCCTTTTGGCCTCAAAAATGCTGGAGCAACTTACCAAAGAGCAATGACCACAATCTTTCATGATATGATGCACACCATTATGGAAGATTATGTTGACAACATTTTAGCAAAATCCAAAGACAGAGTTGGTCATTTGAGAGTGTTGGATAGAATATTCACCCAGATGGAAAAATATCAAATTCGACTCAATCCAAAGAAATGTGCATTTAGCGTCACATCCAGTAAACTGTTAGGGTACATTGTCTCAGCTAAAGGAATCGAAGTAGATCCAGAAAAAGTTAAAGCAATATTGGAGATGGCTTCCCCCACTAACATCAGTCAGTTAAGATCCTTGCAGGGATGTCTCCAATCCATCCAAAGATTTGTTTCTCAACTAGCAGATCAAATTCATCCCTTTCAACATTTGTTGCATAAAAAAATCTTATTCCGATGGGATGATCAATGTGAAGCAGCTTTCAATAAAATAAAGCAATATCTGGCGAATCCTCCAACTATGATGTCACCAATTCTGGGCAAGCCACTCTTGCTCTACATTTCAACTACGGTAGTTTCACTAGGTGCTCTACTGGCTCAGCAAGATCATGAAGGAAAAGAAAAGGCCATCTATTATATCAGTCGCACCCTAGTGGGCTATGAGCTAAATTATTCTCCTATAGAAAGAGCATGTCTGGCCATTGTTTTTGCATCATAGAAATGGTGACATTACATGTTGTCACATTCAATCCAACTCATTGCCAAAATTGATCCTTTAAAGTATCTATTAAGCAAAACAACATTGACAGGTAGATTGGCTAAGTGGGTCATGCTACTTAGTGAATTTGATATTGAATATGTAGATAGGAAAGCTATCAAAGGTCAAGTGATAATAGATTAGCTAGTAGATGCTCCATTAATGGATGACCAACCTATACATACAGAGTTTCCTGATGCACACATCTTGGCTTTATCTACACAAACTTGGCAACTATATTTTGATGGATCGTATACTCAACAGGGTTCAAGAGCTGGTATTCTTTTTGTCACACCACAAGGATACACCATTCCAAAATCTTACAAGCTACTCTTTCCTTGCACCAACAATGTAGCAGAATATGAAGCCTTGCTGATTGGGTTAAAGATGGCTTTACAATGGAAAGTAACTAAAATAAATGTCTATGGGGATTCTCAGTTGATTATAAATCAGGTTAATGATGATTATTAGACTAAAGATGATAAGTAATTACCATATAAATGTATGGTTGATGACTTTAAACAATATTTCTCAGTCATCACTTTTGAGCAGATTCCTCGGCATGATAACAAGGCTGTCAATGCCATGGCAATGATTGCTTCTTTGTTTGATACAGAAGAGACCAAGGTCCATTTTTAGTTCTTGGTGGAATCCCTGACTTGTCCTGCATATGATGATCCTGATACAAGTATTATATGTCATCTAATTGGACATGACTCCCCAATCTATGGAAAAATTTATTCCTATCTAAAAAATGACATCCTACCCCCTAACCTATCCCGCAATAAAAAATGAACTTTTCTCCGCCAGGCCTCCCGCTATGTCCTAATATCTGATACCCTTTATCAGTGAGGTCTTCACAGTACTCTCCTTCGATGTCTCAAGCATGATGAAGCTCAAATTGCCTTGTGAGACGTACATGAGGGTATTTGTGGGACACATTTGAGTGGTCCCTCTTTGGCTAAGAAACTCATGCGTATGGGTTATTATTGGCCTACCATGGAAACAGTTTCCTTTCATTTTTCTAGAGCATGCAAGAAATGTCAGATACATGGAAACCTTATTCATGCTCCAACACAAGAGTTACATCCATTTACAACTACCTTGCCATTCAGTCAGTGGGGGCTCGACCTCATGGGCGCTATCAACCCTCCATCTTCCAATGGTCACAAATGGATTCTCACTACAACAGAATACTTTACTAAATGGATTGAGGCCGTTCCATTGATCACTGCCACAGGGAAACAAATATCCTTGTTTATCTTAAATTATATCATTTATAGATATGGTATACCTATGTATCTCATTACTGATCATGGGAAATAGTTTCAAAATTAGGACATGGATGAACTGTGCGCAAAATTCCATATCACCCATAACTATTCCACCATATACTATCCCCAAGGAAACGGCCAAGCTGAGGCGTCAAATAAAACAATTGTTAAAATCTTACAAAAGACTGTCAATGACACTGGCCGTGACTGGCATATCCAACTGAATCCAACCTTATGGGCTTACTGTACCTCCATCCATACTCCTATTGGAGCCACCCCATACTCCCTTGTCTATGGATCTGAAGCAGTCCTACCCCTCGAGGTCGAGTTGCCTTCACTTCATGTCACTCTCAAAGATTTGATTCCTGATGAAGACTATAGAGTTGCACGGTTGACTGAACTAGAATTGCTGGATGAGCACCATCAGAGAGCTTATGATCATTTGAAAGTCTATCAGCAGTGTATGTCTCATCAATATAATAGCAAGGTAAAGATCAGAGACTTTCAGTTGGGTGACTTAGTCCTTCATGAAAATCCAAAGAATCAATTGCATCATGAAAAGAAGGGCAAGTTCGAACCCAATTGGTTAGGTCCTTTTGTGGTTACAACAATTTATGGTTCTGGGGCTTATCAATTGTCCACACCTGAGGGAGATCCTTTGGATGAACCTCTTAATAGTATCCATCTCAAGAAGTTCTATCCTTGAAATCCCAATGCAAGAGCTATGTATATATTTTGTAACACAAAAAAAAACAAAAAAAACAAAAAAAACAAACAAACAAACAAAAAAAAAAAAAAAATCAAAATCAAAAGAAAACTACAATAAAAGCATGTAGTGAAAACCTGGAAACATGCACCATGTGTATCAAGTTAGCTCCTCTATCTATTAGGATTCTTCTATTGTGTTCGTTCATTGTATATATCCACAATAAAATGGCTAGTTAGTCCCCATACCCGCCATGTACATATCATAATAAAATGGCCAGTTCATACACCATCCATTGTATCTACCCATAATAAAATCCCATCATAGCTTGGTCATTTTTCATGGTCTTCATCCTAGTCTTGTTGCGTCTTTCTTCATCCATAATAAGTTAGTCCATCACCTAGCTGGGGGCATGTCCTTGACCTAGTTCAAGAAGTGGATCTATGATAGTCATAACTCTTCGAGGACAGAATGGAGTATTTTTCACTAGACAAAGCAAACGCAATCAAACATTCTTTCACAATGATATCTTTATGATGAATCAGAATCTGTAATCTATCCTTCAAAACATGACTATTTATCTATCGAATCTTGACTATACATCATCACTTGAAATGATCACTATATCTTACACTATCTTTTTGGCAAAAGAAATGTATATTCATGACAAACATGTTAGAATGATTTGTTGTAAATTATGCATTCATATCTAGATTTTATTGTTACCATGTTTCCTATGCTATTCCATGATATCTTTGACATGAGTTTGAAACTCTAAAATGTCATTGATTAGGATAGCCATGATGGGACATGGTATTTTCTTTGATTGCTATTTGTGGGATATTTTCTGATGAAATTGAAGGAACAAATAATTGGGGTGTCTTCGCATAAGTGCCTTCATCCATTTAATAGTATTGACAACATCCAAATCATGTTGCTCTACATATGCTATTTATGGTGATACGCCAGCACATACCTCGACTCCAAATATTTGTTCCTCGATGGAGGGGGGGAATATTCCTTGTCTGTTACACAAATGAAACTCAGGTCATCTCGGTTCAATTATACCTAGATGCTTGTCAAGTTTGCAATATTAAACTCCATGCAAGAAGTGCTCAGGTCATCCTGGTTTAATTATACCATGATGCTTGCATTTTCTTGCAACATAATGAGCTCAATGATGAAAATCAAGTTCCAGTTATTATGAAGTTCTCAGATGTTACCTAAAGTTGTGGAGATACATTCATTTCATATTGCATTTAATTTAAACAGTTCATGACTTGCATATCAGTGCTCCTTTTATAGAGATTTGTAGGTTACCTTTCTTATTAGGTTATCTTTTCTCCTAGTCCATTCTTCTTGTGTCAGATATATTGTTATTTAAGTTGAGGATATTTGGACAACCAAAAATATTAAGATTTTTTTTGCATTTAACACTTAATCATTTAGAGACATATGTTATCTTCATTAGGAGTGTTCATTTGTATATAATTCATCTCATTTTATCATGTTATCAGTTATTATATTCAATCATCTTAGGTATATTATCCATTATTACATTATATATCGTTCATTCATTTGCATTACACTGTCATTTATTATTCATTATACACATTATATATCATTCATTTATTATACAATATATGCATTTTACATCATTTATTTACTATCCATTGTATGTGTTTCACATCATCATCATTTATATCATTCATTTACATCATTTATTTATTATCCATTATTCACATTGTTCATCACAACATTGCATTGATAATCACATAGCATTGGTAAACTCATTTAAGACATGCATTTATATCACCATCATATGATTATTAACCATTAAGCATCAAAAATATCAAATTGGATATAACTCATTTTGTATTCTAAGACATACATTCTATGCATATTAACGTAAATCATCACATCCTACATATGTCAGTACGCACATGTATATAAATCATCAAAGCAAATCATGATAGAACTGCATCATTGTATATATAGAGTCAATCATATAGCATCCATCATATAAAGTCCATAAAACAATAAAACTATCCAAAAGTCTAATGATATAAATCAATAAAAATGTGTCCATAGTCAGTGTCCATCAAGTCAACAATATAATGATATAATGAAACATAATGGTACAATAGTGTATATAATGATCTCTCACATCTATGAGCCACTGCCTCCAGACTATGTATGTCATTGTCTATGGGATGCAATGTGGCCTTGCGCTTCTAAACTACCTGATGTTGAGGATCCACCCTGATCTCCTGAACCTATCAGTGCTCTAGGAGGGCATGATGATACACCCCCTCCACCAGCTGGTGCCTCTCTCTCATGAACTACTGTCTTGATAGCCACTGAGCTCTCCCTATAGCTCCCGATCCACTGATCCCTCAGGACCGCCTGTTTGTACACCTCTCGCCAGTAGGATATCTCCTTCTTGGCATGTATCATGGCTCTGATGCTATCTCCATGAGGACCCAATTTCTCTATGCACTGCAACTCATCTAGTAACATCTCTGACTCCCCGAGTCTCTCAAGCACCGCATCCCGCTCATGTCTCAACACTCCCATCTATCTATCCATCCTCTCTATCTATTCTCAAGGCCCAGAACCTGGTCTGCCTGTACCTATGTAACTGCTAGTCAAACTAGTAGTGCATCAATATCTGGCTCCTCCTCAGCACCATCTCTCTGTAGATAGGGATCCCCTCCCCCGATGTCCATCTCAACCTGCTCATCTTGTGCCCCCACATCTGGCATCTCAGCATCCTGGTCATCTAATCTATTATTAGGGATCTGTCCACCCTATGCTAATAACACATCCACCTCATCCTGTACCTATATCTATACCTATGTTACTGTTACCTGTAGTGGAGCTCCTGTAGCTGGCTGTGCTAGCTGTGCCGGAGGCTGTCTCCATCCCTATCTAGCCAGGGGTGGCATCAATCCCCTCTGCCTCACACTGCCTCCTCTTATCCGAGGACCAACCCTATCCCCTCTCCCTCCATCTCCTCCATCACCACCATCACCTCCACCTCCTCTCCCTCATCCCCTCCTATCTTGTCCTCAGATTCTCCTGCGGTGTCTATCTGTTGGATCTCTCTCTGGTGGCCTCGCTATCAAAACTGTCAATCATGGCATGGGGAAGTCTCTCAAATGCTACTCAAGATCAGAAATCATCCCAAGGTCTACCACTATCTGCCTCATGGTCCATGCCTGAAATGGTATGTCCAAAAACTCCTATCGAGCAATATCAAACAACACCATAGGTCCCCAATCTTGCCTCTCCTAATGAGTCCTCGTGAACTCTATCACACCCTGGGGCATGCCTTGGATCTTGCCAAACTGGCACAGAACTCGGCTGACCAACTATCTCTCTAAAACAAAGGGCGTCTACCCTATAAGCCATTGCTAATCAAAACAAAATCCCAGTTGTCACTCATCATCCCATGGCTCACAACTGAGGTAGGCTCTCCATGTCACTATATCCAGTGTATCAAAAGTATAACGCTAGTACTCTAAATGTCCCAGTTTTTCCTAAGACAAAACTAAGGAGTATAAATGAATGTAGGGCTATCCTACGCCCTGGAATCTGATCGCTACTGGTCTAGTAACTGCAATATGCTCCCATGCCCAAACATGGAGCAATGTGACTCCTACTGATAACGATGCACCCCTATGGTACACCACCTGATGTAAATCATGATATAGATGTGCTAATAAACACACACCCCAAGAAAATTGGGTCCCCTCCATCATCCGCTATAGAGTGCGGCCCCATCCAACTGCAAATCTGTGTGACCTACGATCAGGGCACACAAATCCCCCAATCACTCCTGCTAGAACCACTGGTAGCGGGTCATATAAATCGACCATATCCTCCCAGCTGATCTCTCCATCCTCAATATCATCATCCCCAAAGATGGCTCTACACTCTGTCACTCCGTCATGTCGATCATAGTGTACTAACTCTCTTGTAATAGGAAGCCGAAGGATGCGATATACATCCTCTAGTGTAACTGTCATCTCCCCTGTCGGAAGATGAAAGGTACTCATCTTCGAGTGCCATCTCTCTGCTAATTCTATCATCATACTCTGATTCACCCTAATCTCGAGTGTGTAAATAACATGATAAAGGCCAGATGCACCAATCAACAGTCTGTTAGTCTCTGACAACATTGGTCTCAGATTCTATGTGACGGGATATCTCTCCCGTGACATCAGAATATCAATAATGTCCTCCTAAACAAATAAAATAAAATCAAGCTATCAGATTTTGATAAACTAATCTACAACATCTATCTATCCTATCATATCAATTTCAAACATGTTTTTATTACATGTTTTAACAAATGATTTTATCAATCATCTAGTATCAAGACTGGTTAACTAGTGACCATGCTACAATGTTGCCTATCTTGACCTACTCGATCAAATTTAACCACCGACGGATCAAATCGGCCTATCAACATCTAGTTTGACCTATTTGACTTTCTAAATTGACCAACTTCTACCACCTAAACCACATGCGCAACATTGAAACATGCATGCACAACATTCTTTAACATTTGCGCAGGTTTTCACATTTGCGCAGTTTTCCTTGACCTTTGCGCACCAATTCTGCACAAATGCGTAGATTTTACATATGCGCGCTTTTATTACATACTTGTGTAGTAGAAACTTTCTTCTAGTATGAATGCATAGCTACCTTAAACGCATGCACAAAAACTTTAATTTTATGCACAAACGTTGCTAGTTGCTGCGCATTGATGCACTGCAACTGTGCATTCGTACTTTGCTAAAAAATAAAATAAAAATTTTCTAACCTAATCTATCCTAAACATGCTAAAATTCCATTCTAACATTCATCAAATCATGAAATCAAAAAGTAGGATCGAGTCACCTACCAGTTCACTCGAATCGGGTGGTCGCTGGAAGCATCTAACCCTCTCAAAGCGGTGATCTGATAGCGGAAATGACATCCTGGTGGCTCTGCTCTTCTTTCTCTCGTGCTCTGATCTCCAAAAGACAAGTGTGCACAATGAGCTTATTGTGGACCCCTTAGCCCTATTTATAGCCTGTGGACCCTATGTGCTTGGTGTGTGGACCCTACTTCTCTTTTTTATTCCATTTCACCCCATTTTCACCCATCTTTTCTCTTGTTTCTTTCGTGAGATTGATTATCCAAAAATTAAAAGAAAAATAAATAAAAAAAAAGTTCCAACAATCTTTTTTGTTAATCAATCTCTCAAGGGGGCATGCTTAGGTCATTTCAGACATTGTCTGGGGCAGGGGCAAAATACTTGAAATTTCTTTGAAACAATGTGGCACACACATTATTTCAAAAAGGGGAAAAATGTATACACTTAAAAATGGCTTCATTAATTAATTAAATATTTATTATTTAATTGATATTGACTTGATAAATTAATTAAATATTTATTATTTAATTAATTATTATTCCTCTATTTGTTAAATAAATTATTCAATTTATTTAGTAAATTCACTATAGTCTATTCCTCTATCCTAAGTCTTCTAATTAGTCTTATTAAAGTGATTTAATTAAATACACAATCACCTAAATATGACTAAGTTTCCTAGTCCACCTCACCTATCTAGTCACTTGACACATCACTTTGGCTAAAATAAATAATTATTATTAATTATTTATTAGTATTTATCCTCACCCACACATGTCCTATTCTTAAGGGCTATGTGGCCTCATAGGACTTGGTCTCATGACCACATGTCCTCTCTTAAACTAAGTCAAGAGACAATCCCTATTCCTAAGGGGCTTCTCAAGCCATCTCTAAGGGTCAAAGGTGACTCATGGGACACTTGTACAAAGAGTCCTCATAAGGAAGAGGTATCTCCCTCTTTCTCTCTTTGGTCTTTGTGAGACACTTGACATGTGTCTTTCCCTTCCACCTTATTCTCCTCCATGTCAATATGAGAGGAACATCATCCCTATTCTCCCTCTCACATTCCAACCACATCCCCCTTTCTCTCAACTCCTTCAACCAAGTCAATCCTAGCCCTAAGATCTTCCACCTTTCATTCTCAACCGTAGGATTGTGCCACCTAGGCCTAGATCCTCCAAAAAGCTATAAAAGGAGCCTCATTTCCCCTTTGTGATCTAATAGGTATTTTTGTAATAGGAATTCAAGAATTCAAGCAATCAAGCATCCAAGCATTCTAAGAGCAATCAATCCATATTATCATCATTTCATTTGCATTCCATCAATTAGATTGCATAAGCTATGGTGCCTCATTTCATAAAATCTCCACACTTTGGTAGCATCTTGGGAGAAGGCTTCATTTGGAAATCTGAGAGCTCAACCTCTTCAAGAAATCAAGGCTAGGAGGACAATGGAGACAAACTACATGGTAGATGAAGGTAATTGATTTAGTTTCATCATTTTATAGTTACTTTGTATTCTTCATTGTGTTACATTAGATTGATTTATTGGCTTTCAATAGTTAATTTATCATCTCTAGTTATTAGACATCTAATTTGCATACAAATACCAATCAATAAATTTTTTTCCTATCAATGTTGCATTGAATAGAGTGTTTAATAATATAAACACTAGACTGTATCTTCACGAGTAGAGAAGTGACTGTTTGTAAAGAATTAAAAGTTTATTGCTTGGTAGTTCATTACATTGTCTTCTTCAACCATACACACCTCCCCACAACTTCTAAGACTCCTCTCCCATAAAACTCATGTACACAACCGACAAAAATCCCCTTACAAACTAAATTTCAACTTCTTCTTAACCTGCACAGTCAGTTATATGACTGTTATAGTTAGTTATTCATTTGCATTGTTGTCTAGTTGACAACTAGTTGTCAACTTTGACCACTTTAATCTTTCTTGCATCATCTTTAACCTTTCAAAATGTTTTAGGTTCCTATCCTAATCCCCTAAACTCCCTAAACCTCTACTAAACCCTCATTTAGCCCTTTAGGCCATAATTGCATAAAAATGCAATTTTACATCTTTTTGGCATCTATGCACTTTGAAGTGCAATTGATAATAATGGCATCAATGGCCATATAACAAACTTAGATATACCTATAGGTCCTTGACCCTTAAATAAATACTTGGTCAAATCTGCATGTTTGCCAAATGTAAATGGAATACTTTGTGCCTGACATACTTAAACGGAATACACCAAGAAGTACCAAATGAGGAATGCTCAATTGTTGTAATGACAAAGCATCATAACCGTCCATTTCTAGAACTTAATTTTTCTATAGTCCTAATGATTTTTCTTATTTTTTTTTGTCTTTTTTCCCTTTTTGATTTCCTATGTCTGTGCTTGGTGACAGGATTTTGAACATTGTTGACATACTTAAATGTAATACACAATACCAAATGATGAATGCTCAATTGTTGTAATGGCAAAGCATCAGAACCATCCATTTCTAAAATTTGATTTTCTATAGTCTTAATTATTTTTCTATAGTCCTAATGATTTTAAACATTATTGACAATGAGTGTTTTTTTTTGTGATTATAGTCTTAATGGTTTTTCTATAGTCGTAATGATTTTTCTTATTTCTTGTCTTTTGTCCCTTTTTGATTTCCTATGTCTGTGCTTCATGATAGGATTTTGTCACCTTCTTTTGATGGTATATTTCATTCACTCTATGTGGAATACTATTTTGTTCACTATTTTATTTCAACTTGATATTTCTTTCATTTTTCATATGCACAGAGACTACACATGCTGTTAAAAAAATGAGCTATTTGATTTAGGTTTACTTTTCATGATTATAATAAATGGTTAATATTTCTGATGGTACTCCTTGGTGTATTCCATATAAAAATAATCAGGTTTCTATGGTATGATAAATGTCCCTTTGTGTTGAGAAAATAGTTGTTCAGTGACGATTTGTATCTGTAGGTTGCAAACAAATCATCCTTCTTCCACCAACGAGTCATTCCATTCAAGAAATACCATGTCTGGCAATATCAACCCACAACAAAATAGGGAGAGAATTGCTAGATTGTAGTCTAACTTTAAAAGAAAAGGTGATGGAAAATGTTATTGTCCCTACAAAATTTGTAAGGGCTTAAAGACTCAAAGATATCTAATTAAAATAACTGAGGAACATTGTAGGCAGCATGGTCACATTGAAGGGGGAAATGAATTTCATCCATTAGTATGTATTTTAATAATTTATAAAATACATAAGACATGATTTGATGATGACATCATGGTCATGGTTAATTTAAGGTCAACATTTTGATTTAGGTCAATCACCTTGGGTTTCATGTTATGGACCATGACAATCTGGAGAATGTGGATTTTCAAATGAGGGAACATGGAGGTGTGAATATAAAAGTAGAAGGTGATGATCCCATGGAAGAAGATCATGATGATCAAGATGATGATGATGATGATGTTGATGCAGATGACCTTGATGTACCTATACTTGAGAAGGCATACGAGCCCCTATACAAAGGCTCCCAAACAACTCTTCTTGCGGATGTATTGTTGTTGGTGAACTTGAAGGTTATGAATGGTTTATCCAATGTAGCAATGACACGTATGTTAAGGTATGTCATCTTTTTTCATTTTTTTAGTCTTAATTCCCTTACAGTTAACAAAGGGTGAATCATGTAGCAATTAATATTCTTTATATTAACAAATTATATTTTTGGTCGTAGGTTGATAGGTGAGTGTTTGTTACCACCATCAAAAATTCTACCTCGCTCATATTGAGAATTATCTGCCATTATGAAAGATATTGGAATGGAGTATCAAACAATACATGCATGTCTGAATGATCATATTATATATCATAAATATCATGAATTTACAATAGAATGCCCTGATTGTCATATTAGTAGATATCAATCAGATCGAATAACAAAAAAGGTACCTCGCAAGGCTCTTCAGTATATTCCCATTATTCCACATCTGCAATGATTATTTAGGTGCAATAGGTTGGCACAATTTATGGATTACCATGCACACAATAAAATTCAAGATGACATTATGCGACTGCGTGCAGATGTTTCGACATTTAAGGAAATAGAGGAAACTTGGCCACACTTTAAAGAAGAACCTCGTAATCTCAAGCTTTCATTGGTAGCGGACGGTGTCAATCTGTTTGGAGAGATGAGATTTATTTACTCAGTGTGGCTTGTTTTTATTATGAATAATAACATTCCTCCTTGGATGTCCATAAAGAGGGAGCACATAATGTTGGCAATAATTATTCTAGGTATTTTTTCATTTAATAGTCATCTAAATTAATTTATTATAAATAATCCATCAAAATGGTCATAATAATTATGTAATATTTTTGTTCATTCAACTAGTTAAGTACCAAGTTAAAGATATCAATATATATATTGAGCCCCTTATCGATGAGTTGGTGGTTTTATGGAATAGGGTCACTATGTATGACATCTCTAGACCAATAAGACAAAGGCAATTTCAATTCCATGCAATGCTTGTATGGACAATACATGATACTCCTGGGCTAACACATTTTTGTGGTATGCTCTTTTCTTAACACCTCTTTTTTGGTATGTTATAGTGCTAACACAAAATTAACATATTTAATCCAATTATACATGATCTTGTAGGTCTTCAGACAAAGGGAAAATTTGCATGTTCAGTTTGTGGTCCAAAGATGAAATCTTGTCATTCAAAAAGTTTAGGAAAGTAGGTGTTCGATGACAATAGACACTTTCTCCACAGAAATCATAAGTACCAAATTACTAAAAAACATCTTTTCAATGGGAAAGAAGAGACTACATCAAAGCCACAGAGAATGACACTTCGCCTATGGAAGTTGGAATAAAATAAAATAAATTGTTGAGGTAATGTCATTCTATTTGATAGTTTTTGTTTGAAATTTATATTTTGATATTATGTTTTGTTTACTAATGATGTAATTGATGCTCGTGAAGGTCGTCAAGGAATTAATGACCAGCTTCCAAAAGGACTAAAAAGTTATCCTACATAATTTAGTAGGTTGTCATACTACGAGAAACTCTCAATCATGCATTTGTTTGATGCTATGTATATTAGAAAGAATGTAATAAAGACATTATGGAAAATATTGGATGGAAGGCACAACAAAGACAAAATTGTCAAAATTTGTAGTGACATTGAAGAATCCAACCATGCAATGAAAAATGTCATTCAATCAAATAAAAATGGAGACTAGATTGATACAAGTGCCCTTACTTGGTTATTGTTGGAGCAGTATAGCAATGTTATGAAAGAAGTCATAAAAAAAATATGATTTCCCACAGGATTTGTTGTGAACATAAACAATCTCATATCAAAGAAAAGTGAATTTGGGCCAGGGATGAAAACACATGATTGGCATACATTTATTAAGGTAATTCATGTTATTTTTTATTCACTATATATTTGTATACTACATGTAGTTTTCATTGCATTCTTTTATAAAATATTGATAAGATCATTTTACAAATATTGCAGTATGTTCTACCTCTGTCTCTCCCACACCACTTTGACAATAGTGTCAAACAAGTTATATATGGTCTTGAAAAATACATGAGGTGGTTGTCATCAAAAGAAATCAATAAAGAAGATATAAAATATTGGAAGAGAAAAATTTCTCATCTTATGTGTGAAATACAAAAGTGTCTACCTTCAAATTTTTTCAATGCATAAGAACACTACCTCATACATCAAGTTGAGGAGATTGAATTGTGTGGACCTGTACCAACTAGTTCAATGTGGATGGTTGAGAGGCACTTAAAATTTTTGAAAGGCTTGGTTCGATAGAGAGCACATCCTGAGGGTTCTATGGTGGAAGGATATATGGTATACCAGACCATGGTGTACATTAGTGAATATCTTCCTAAGTTTGCAGCAAAGATCCATGTAGATCGTATTTGGGATCTCAACTCCATTAACAAATTCGAAGGGGAGTACTTGATGGGAAAAGGTAGATTGAGGAAAGTGAGAGGTAAATATAAGATGTTATTGTAGTTAATTAATTCTTATAAATCTTCAATATAATTTATTTGTAATTGGTGTATTTTTTTTAATACAGTTGGTCGAGAGTGGGATGCAATACATTTGTATATTGTGAACAATCTTGATTGGATGACGGTATGGATTGAACGATGTCAACAAAATGGTTGCTCATTAACATGAGAAGGTGTTGCTTCATTGGTTAGAGAAGCTCATCATAATGAAGATTCCAATGTTACGCCAATGGTAATTGATTTAGCATATGGTTTAAGAGGTAGAGAGGTACGTAAAAATTTATTAATGATCATGACCCATATGTTTTATATCAACTCATGATGCAAATAATTTTCACACGCTTGAAAAATTACAAGTCAAGCACCAAAAAGCTATGTACTATCATGGCCATAAATTTCACATAAAAAGTTGGATGACACGAAGAAAACTTGTGATTCTGGGATAACTACACTTTTTGAGGTCACTAATATATCATCTAGAAATGACATACATCCTCAACAATCTCAAAATCGATACTATGGCATCTTGGATGATATAATTGAGTGCGACTTTAACTCCTTCAAATTAGTTATATTCATCATCAAATGGTATAGACTACGACTGAATCAAAATGATCCTGATAGAACTGTTATTCAACATGATAATAGATTTACAATGATTAATACAACGTCATTTGAGCCAGTTAGAGATGAGCCCTATGTTCTTCCAAGCCAATGGGAGCAAGTGTTTTACTTAGAGGTTCCACATAAACAAGGTTGGTCATTTGTTGTTAGACATGATCCAAGAGGAAGGCTGATAAAGTATAATGTTATGGAAGAAGAAGATATTGAAGATGATGAAGAAGAAAAAGATGATGAAGAAGATGATGGTGGTGATGATGATGATGGATGAAGAAGATGATCAATGACATGATTGAAATGTACAAGGTATGTGATATATATATATATATATATATATATATATATATATATATATATATATATATATATATATATATATATATATATATATATATATATATATATATATATATATATTTATATTTATATTGATTAGTATATATATTTAATATTGATTTATTGATTTCAATTCTAATGATTACATATTTATTGTGTTCAATTTTAATGATTACAACATATGTGATTTATAATTACCAATGTTTTGCTTATGATGCTCAATTAATTGCTGCTAATACATGTATATATTTTATTTGATTGTCACCCTTTCTGCAAACATGCAATTGACTACAGACATCGTCACCCCTTCTGTTGACGATCTTGCATTCCATATATAAGGTAAAGGTAATTTGTTCATGTTTACGATCTTGCATATTGTTCATGTTGTCTTCTACTTTATTTGTAGCATACGTATCATGTAATTTTTAGCTAACTTAAGATAAATGATTAACATATGTAGGAAATTTAACCCCTTTGGCGAGGATCCTACACAGTGACATGAATCAGCAGGTATAAGTCAATAAATAGACATAAATTTCTTATATTCTTCTTGTTTATCACTGAGCATGTGTGTTATAAATAGACATATTATATAATCATATAATGTGTCAAAAAATTGATGCAGAAAGTTTGACATGTTATATTCTTCTTGTTTATCATTTTATATGATTCCTATTTTTGTGCCTTTCCTTCACTTTCAACTTACATTTTATATCTCCCATGTATAGACAAAGAAGAACCGTATGGGTCATGACTTGATTATTCTATATATATTATTTAATTATTATCAAAATTTTATTTGAAGCAGGGACATGACAATATCTCATTTGATGGATTGCAGGACCCACCAAATAGGTACTTGTCAAATCTATCTACATCGAATGAGGGAAATGAGGGAATGGTAGATGAAAGTTCTACATGTAGTATGACTAAAATAGGGAGATCAACTAGAGGTCAAAAGATTAGAAAAAAATTTAATAAATGCATGCAATTTTTCCTTGCTAAAGGGGGGTCATGTTCTTATGATGATGAGACCAAAGGCGACATCAAGGTGCCCTTTCGGTACACACATCTTGAGAAAGAATGGGTACCCAATGAGCTACCTCCAATTAACACTGATTTTTGTGTTAATGAGAGGATATATCGCATAGCTCCATCCTCATTACGTAGTTTGGGCCTATTTTCCATGGATGGGATAAAGGTATGTTACAAAAAAGTTGTTGAATTGATGGAGTATGTCGGTCCTTGTTACAATTACAATGATTGGATGCAGATTGTTCAATATATAAAAAAGTATGCGTAGGTATGCACTATCAACAATTTATATACAATGGAAATAAAATGATCAAAGTACAAGATTTGCTATGTACATTGATGGGAGACCAAAAGCAACATGGAATATTGTGGGTTTTATAAATAGTACGTGACCTTTCTCAACTAATAAGCAACCCAATTGCATATTTGAGATGCGTGAGGGGAATCAAGTTTTTGTATGTGCGATAAAATCAATAAGTGCAAGGGAAGAACTGCTAATAGATTATCATTTAAATCGCATAGATACAAACAAAGTTACTATCATGAGGGTGGTAAGTACTATATACCATTTAAACTAACCTCAAGTTTATGACTCCAATATACCATTTTATTAATAATTTTTTTTTGCTAAGTCTTGCTTTCAGTTTGTTGAAGTTTTTATATTTAATTTTTGTCACAAGACGACATGGATCCCCCACATGATAGAGGCCGCAGAGATGCTCCCCCCACCCATTCTTCAGCAACATAAACCTTATTAAAATTGTACAAATTAGATAGTTGAAAAATGTTATATTATTATGTTATTTTATTTAGGGTTTTGGAGTTATTATGATAGTTTTACTGATATTCCTATCACAATTTGATGTTCAAGATAGGGGAAAAGCACCTGCAAAAAAAAAGGCAATAGCTGTAAATACAGATGAGGATATCCCAGAAATCCCTAATATAATAAATACGGTGAAGAAAAAACTAAAAAGAGTCAATGAAGAAATTATCAGCATTTTGGAAGATGTAAATCCAACCAAGGAGATGCTGAAGAGGACAGATGAATTGATGGCACAAGCACGTCATTTTGAAGTAAGCAGTAATGAATCTTTAGTTATAAAAAAAGTTCAATAAAGGTTTATATTTTATACTCTTTTATGTCATGAACTAAAATATGTATGTGTTCTTGTTACAGGATTTTTTTCTTTCTCAAGTACTTGGTCATGGACATTGGGGTGAGGCCGGTACTAGCAGAGCTCTAGCCACCTCAGGTAAAATAATCCTTAAGTTGACAAGTTACAAGGAATTGTTTCTTTGGAACATTCAAAAACTTCTTAAGTTAACTCTTACTTTTATTATTTCAGAATGTCTTTGCTAACAATGTATTGTTCAGGTGATCAAGTGCAGGCAACTCCTCCTAGGAGGTCGACCGATGTCCATCTGAGATTTCCAAGCGCAATTTCGGCAACAAGGGGCATGCAAACATCGACGCCTTCATGGTCTATGCCTGGTAAATCCTTGTTTTGCTATATTTGGTTTTGTGTTAATTATGATTTGATAATTTGTACTTTAATATTGGGTGCATCTCATAGTGGACTAATTTTGTGGAGTAGGAGATACACCGGCACCGTCTGCTATGCCAACTACAGATCAAAGTACCTGTATTGGTGATAATTCACCATCATTTCCTGGATCTACCCCTATTTCTAGCACGAGAGTTATGCATATGTCATTGTTGATTGACGATAAAGAATTGATGCCTTTAAAATATCCTAAGCTTCCAGGTACTTTAAAATTATTATAATTTTTATTGTAATATGCATTTACCTATTCATAACAAGTTTTGGATTGATGATCCCATGACATTTTTGCAGGAAATGATTCTTTTTATAAGACACTTTATGACTTCACATTGAAGATATTCGGGCCCACCATACATACAAGGTGGAACATCATAAGTGAACTAACCCTATCCCACTATTTTTATTTCATATCATTAATTGGTATAGTATTTTTCCTTTCATTCAGGCCTTTTCTTTTACTATATTCAAGGTACACAACTTTAGTTAATTTTTCTATCTAACAATTTTGTGTTTTTTCTTAAAAGGTGGAACTTGCAAGACAAAAAATTAAAAGATCAGCTCATTAAAGATTTAGAGCATGAGTTTGGTAGTAATATTTTTGAGGAGAAGAAAATTTTAGAAAAAGTTGCCAAACATCTTAAGACTATGAGGGAGTCATATAGAAGGAGTCTCGTCTAAAACCCAAAGTACGAGTGTCCTCCCTTTATTCCAGTGAGGGATTGGAATGAGTTCATTTTGGATGCAAAGGAGAAAGGGGATGCTCAAAGAGGAATTACACCAGCAAATGAGAGAAGAAGGTATGCAATAGTATTAACTACTAGTAGAATGTAATAATGCACTAATTAGTTATCTTTATATCTATATCATGTAACATCTTTCAAACTTTTCATAGGTTGCAAGACACATCAAAGGCAACAAAGGCTAGACTGCAAAAGATTGGGCAACACAAACTTGGCTCAGGTGGATATTCAAAAATTAAAGCATGAATTGTAAGTAGTAGTAAATGAATTCTAGAGAAAAATTATTAATAAAATGCAAATAATTTTATTTAATCAAAAAATGCAAGGCTCAAAATTTAATTTAGAGGCCACGACAGAACACAAAAAAATTGCCTTCAAGGAAGGCTATCAAGTCATGGCTAAATGCCTACACCAAGCTTCCACTGGCCCAACCCAAGAGTCTCCTACATTATGTGAATAGGTAAATATGCCAAAAAATATATACTTGAAATTGAATACTTGAGCAACAATCTATTTGATAATAATGTGCATGACATTGCAATGCAGCCTCCTAATCGTAACACAGATCCTATGCCACATGATGAAGCCCCTGATGTGCATCGTAGTGTCAATGGAGGTGTTCATTTTCTATTTAAAATTAATTATGTAATTATTAATACAATTCAACATCTTAAATTGAAATTGGTGTAACCTTTTTTGCGTATATTTTAGAGCATACAGAATGTCATGTTGAACGAGTGGAGGATGTTCAGAGTGATCACCATGTAGATCATGTGGCACATTCAGGTAAAGACAATCTATGTTTTGTTCTTTAAAATTTCTTTTTTGATTTATAGTTCTTCTACTTAATTAAATACTTGTAACAATAATATAAAATGGTGTGAATTTAACCCATGACGTAGTTGTTATTGCAGTGGACCCCCCTTTGGCGCAACAACCTCTTGTTCCTGAACAGATGAGGAGGAGACATGTGTTGGCATTAGAATCAATAGAGGAGGGGAATGATGAGGATATTGATGCTCCCCTTAGCCATTACCTTATAAAAATGAGAAATAAACCAAAAATGAAATGATTGTAATTAACATTTTTTGCTAATGAAAGAACGTTGTCTTAATGGATGTAATTATGTACTAGTAAATGTTGATGAATGATGTGTTAATGAATTATTCATGAATGTTGTGTGTTAATGAATTTTATGTGTTAATGAATGTTATCATGTGATTATAATGATTCAATGTTATATTTCAAAAATGGATGAATGAATGAATGAATGTTATTAGATGTTAATGGGGAATTTAGAGTGATGTTGGGGGGGGAGGGGCCAAATGAGCTTCCACCTTCACGTGGTTGACCTTGTTAAGTAGAGAATATTAAACTATTCTCGCAACTAAGTGAAGCTCAAACTAAACCAATGACGTAGATTCAACGGTAAAAAACACCTACTTCTAATTGACTTCCATACAAGCATATTTCAGTCATATGCATACAGACAAATCTAGAAAGGCCAACTGAACATAATCTTGATAATAATCAATCATACTCTATTAATGTTACTCTTTTATTTAGAAGCATCATTTTCAATGTTTTTAGATGAATACCCTCTTGAGAACATTCAATCATCCTTCTAGAAAAGTGATATGTTATCCCTTATCAAATGTGGTTGTATGTAGTTCCTTGGTTTACGCCTAACTCAAGATTCTTGTATCAAATGCCAAGATGTACATTGTTTATCAATTCTGTAGTCTTTTTCTATCGTTGATAAGTGTTTTAACTCTAATTATGATTTCTTCATAATTCTTCTTTATGACTGCATGTATGACAACTTTGTCATATGACCATACCCGTGACTACCCCAATGTTCTAGTTTAACTTCATTTTTACCCTATAGTATCACTTGAAATCAGATAATATGCACATGCATTGTAGTAAAATGGGCATTGATTCATGGTATTAATGATTTTTCATGTAGTATCCTTTGATACCTTGAATGCAAGTTTTGAAAACTTGCCTTTGTTTAGATACCACTATCTCATGTTCATGCTATAACACTTCTTTATGCATTTCATTTGTAGTTGTACCAAATGAATATGAACTAAAAACATGTGTCTAGTAACCTACTCACTCAGTTAATATATGCAAATGTAACTTTTGATGTGCTATATCTATCAATGCATCATTTCTTTTTCCATATTTGAATCTATTACCTTTTAGAAGTCTCTATTCTCACTTTACTTGGTCGGTCTGTTTACCATTGATTTGATCCTTTTCCATGTTGGACCTCATGTCTTTGTAACACATCATAACTTCATATCTCTATATTGGTTGTCCTTGATTTCACTAGTTGTTATATATTGTGGTGATTATATTATCTTGTTGATTTGTCCTTAGGCTCTTTGACTATTCACTTATAGAATGATGTTTTGATGAGAAAAGACTCTGATTACTGTCATGATTGCTTCAACACTGACCTTGCAAATATGTCTTTACATGAATGATGACTCTTATTTTTTTTCAAACAATGGAACTTTGAATCTATATTTAGCATCAATAAGTTTGTCTTAAGCTGACACCTTTTAAAAGTTAAGGTTGGACTGAGTTCTTCTGAAGAATGGTTTTAAAAATTAGAATTTTGACAAAGTTCCAATTATGTCATGTTGGGAAAAAGTTTATCTTTATTCTTCTACATTACTATTGAAGTGCCAATTATAGCTAAGAAAGGAATACATTTTTTTTTATTCCTTTCAGACTGAAAATAGGTTATCAAGTTTTCTTGAATAACTTATTTCCATTTCTGCCCATCCCGGGTCGGTTACTCTAAGTCTATGCATCTTGATTTGTCTATTATATACTTTTGGAGAAATAGTTGCTTGATTAGTTAATAAGAATAACTTAATTGACTCAATTTCTATTAGAAATTTGTATCCTTTTGCTTCACAGTCTCTTTATTTGCAAGGATTGGCAAGGATTAGAAGTTTTCTTTGTTTTCTCATATCCACCTTTATATCTAAAGATTCTGAACTATTTTATGCTTCAAGCCTCTTTGCAAATATAATGTTTCCTTTAGTGTATATGAAAAACTGTCATTTGTGGCATTGTATTCACTATAGATGTGAAAATAAAAAAAACCATGCATTAGATGAGTATCATGATTGGATTGGACTTGAATATAAAAAATAAAGGCTATGAACCCTAAATTGGTAGAAATTATCAGTTTTGACATAAAATTGAAATTGGTTGGAGACATCAATGAGGCTTCTCACTTCATGGAAACTTCCCTTAAATTCAAAATCCATTCTCTCTCAACTTCAATCGAAACATACATTCCTAGTACAGATTTTAAAAATAAAGTTTTGGGACATCTTACTATAAGAATGGTGTTGGGTAGAGAGCATTATATGGTATGCCATGCATGCTTATTAGCTATCAATGATCATTTAGAAGCCCATATTTTTGGTACTTTTGTCCCTTTTGAATGTATGAATTTATGCTTATGCTCAAACTCATAATTTAATGATCTTCTTTGATACAGATAAAGCTAGGTTCCATTAAGCTAGCAAAGAGATAAACAAGACGAATACTTATAGAGCTGGAGTCGATGGGAAACTCAGAAAAGGAGCTTGCACAGAAATTCTTGCTACTTCAGGGTGTGCGTTTTGCTTTCAAAGCTCATCAGGTAAATATTCACTTCATGTGACATGTGGATAAATGGCCTCAATTGTTATTATATTGCTTTGAGTAATGTTTTCTTTTTCCATTTATTTGTTTGCCATATTTGCAGTTTGCAGGAGGGTTTGATGTAGAAACCATGTGTGCTTTTGAGGAACTGTGTCATCTTGTTTACATTGATGATAAAGAGTCACAAGATCTAAATTATTCCATTTTATCAGCTTAGTATCATTTCCAAGTAAATACCTTATTTTTATGGAGGCGTAATGATAGGTGAAATAAACTATGTAATGGTACCTTGAATGTGAAAAAATAAATTCCACCTCGAGTTAAGTTGGTTGGTTTGCTGCTGTGCCATTTGAGGTTATTGAGGCCAACACACTGTGAATGAACTATTTTTCATTCACAACCATGCTTTGTACTTCTAAAAATATTGACAATAAGATTTTGGATATATTGTTCCCTAGGTACCTTCAGTGTATTGGGCCATCCTCCTCCATCTCCAAATATTTGAATATTTATAATTAATTCAATCAAATGACATTAAAGACTTGGTTAGCTCTTGTTTCAGTTAAATTGATGATTCATTTTCATTCAAACATAGTTTTTCATAATTTCAGATGTTGAAGTACCTTATCTTCCCAAATCAAGTGCCTGCAATGATAAGTTTTTTTAATTTTTGCCTGTCAGAATTTTAGCCCAGTGGACAATATTTGAAAGTAGTTTGTCTCTAGATTTTGGAAGCAGTGTGAACTGTATGATTCTCTTTTTATCAATTTGATAAATCTCAACAAGGTGATGGATTCTTTCAATAAGGAATATTGTGTTTGTTTCTATATGTAGTTATGCAAAACTGAATTTCATAAGATGTTTTTGCTAAGGTCCTAGTCAATGTTTTTTCTAACAACATTAGATGACTTGAACATATGTCCTCTTAACAATTCTGTACATATTGATTTTAATATATGGAAATTCCATGAACTCTAAGGGCCCAATTCATCCAATAACTTGATCCCACATGGTTTTTGTCTGCAACTGCAGTTGAGTTTCAACTTGTCTGGTTGAATACATATAAAATATTCAACCTAGGGCATCATTGTTCAAAAAGAAAACTAACCTTTCCAACTCTGAGCTTTTGAACTCTTATAAAGCATTTCCTTAACTCACCTTTCACACAGTGGCATTGATTCCCAATGGTGAAAATGTGAGTTAGGGCCACATCTTCCAACAAAGATTATTTGCACGCCAAGCACTATACAGGAAAAGTCAATAAAAGGACTGAAATTATTTGATTTTAAGACTTCAAAACAATATAATCAGTACATGGAATGATCGAAACAATTTAACCTAGGGCATCATTGTTTCAAAAGAAAACTAACCTTCCCAACTCTGAGCTTTTGAACTCTTATAAAACATTTCCTTAACTCACCTTTCACACAGTGGCATTGAATCCCAATGGTGAAAATGTGAGTTAGGGCCACATCTTCCAACAAAGATTGTTTGCATGCCAAGCACTGTACAGGAACAGTCAATAAAAGGACTGAAATTATTTGATTTTAAGACTTCAAAATAATATAATCAGTACATGGAATGATCAAAACTTATAATACCAATCAATGAATTCTTTTCCTATCAATGTTGCATTGAATAGAGAGTTTAATAATATAAACACCAAACTGTGTCTTCATGAGCATAAAAGTGACTGTTTGTAAAGAATTAAAAGTTTATTGCTATTACATTGTCTACTTCGACCATACACACCTCCACACAAGAAGGACTAAAACCAAACCATAGGATGGTCTAGGAATTCAGAAGACATCCTTTATTACAAAGCAAAACAAAATATAGAACTCAAGTCCCAAAGCAAAACTGAATGGCCTAGGTGCCCTGCACCAATACACCCAAGACAAAGATTATATTGGTTCTTATATTGGTGATTATATTGGTTCTTATAGACAAATATTATTTGCACACCAAGCACTATACAGGAATAGCCAATAAAAGGACTAAAATTCTTTGATTTTAAGACTTCAAAACAATATAATCAGTACATGGAATGATCAAAACTTATAATACCAATCAATGAATTCTTTTCCTATCAATCTTGCATTGAATAGAGAGTTTAATAATATAAACACCAGACTATGTCTTCACAAGTAGATCACATTGACAAATACACCCCCCATCCCACCATCCACACCCATCCACTCATGTCAAGATCTTGTCCAAAATCATGTTGAAATATCCATTGACCTAAATCTAGATCCTTCCCTCTCACTTCCTTCATTACATAATCACTTTTGGAGTATATTCTAAAGTCCTTGAATCCAAGCAAATGTAAGTCAATAACACCAAATATATCACTTAGAAGTCTTGTGAAGAGTCTTGGTGAGTTTAAGTGATATATTTGGTGTTATTGACTTACATTTTCTTGGATTCAAGGACTTTAGAATATACTCCAAAATTGATTATGTAACAAAGGAAGTGAGAGGGAAGGATCTTGATTTAGGTCAATGGATATTTCAACATGATTTTGGACAAGATCTTGACATGAGTGGATGGGTGTGGATGGTTGGATGGGGGGTGTATTGGTGAAGAGTCTTGGTGAGTTTAATCCTTTTGAAGCACTTTAGAAATATTGAATACATCATTTCTTGCCAGCTATTTGACAAAGCAATGATGTATTGTAAAGAATTAAAAGTTTATGGCTTGGTAGTGACTGTTTGTAAAGAATTAAAAGTTTATTGCTTGGTAGTTCATTACATTGTCTTCTTAGACCATACACACCTCCCCACAACTTCTAAGATTCCTCTCCCATAAAAATCACATACAAAACTGACCAAAATCCCCTTACAAACTGATTTTCAACTTCTTCTTAACCTGCACAGTTAGTTATTCATTTGCATTGTTGTCTAGTTGACAACTAGTTGTCAAGTTCTACCACTTTAATCTTTCTTGCATCATCTTTAACCTTTCAAAAGGTTTTAGGTTCATATCCTAATCCCCCAAACTCCCTAAACCTCTACTAAACCCTCATTTAGCCCTTTAGGCCATAATTGCATAAAAATGCAATCTTACATCTTTTTGACATCTTTGCACTTTGAAGTGCAATTACATGATAATAATGGCATCAATGGCTATATAACAAACTTAGATATACCTATAGGTCCTTGACCCTTACATAAATCCTTGGATCACTCAAGTGACCCCATAAATCTATACAATGTCATAAATCTCCCATTTTGACATAGGATAAGAGCATAGTGATAGAAGATAGATCTATTTTGTGCATAACATGAAGTCATCACATTCCATGAGAGTACATCTTTTGAGAATTTTATTTGAACGTTTCAAGGGACCAGTAGTTCTACAATTAGATCATCATAACTTTCCCATTATTTAACCATCACACATGGCACAGACTATCTTTAAACTGATAATACGTTGCATGTGTAGTACAAAACTATTAGTAATTGGAAGATTAAATGCATATAATTACTAATAGATTAAGCATATTATTACTAATAGATTAAGCATATTATTGCTATGCTTAATTTGATAATATATTTTATTTAAAAAATAATAATTAAATGTGCTATCATTTTTGCGATGGTCGAAAGAATATACTTATCAACGAGAATACTATATACTCGACGACTCTTCCAACCACCCCTTGTCGCAATTTCAACCAACATTGTTTTGTCCTTTCGACGAGAATGCTATACACTCGATGACTATTCCGACCATAAGTCCTCGCAATTTCGACCAACATTGGTCACATAGATGAAAGGTATGGACGATAATTCTTCCAAGTTGAAGTGATTATTTTGACGGCGGGTCCGTCGATAATTCAACCACTATAGACGTCGCAATTTTGACGACGGTTTTATGTGTCGCATAATCGATGAAAAAACTTTGACAATAGTTATGGTCGTTTGGTCAACCAACTGGCATCTAAAAATTGACTAATCCTCGTCTAAAAACAAGCTAAAATTTACTAGTGCCCCAATTTGACTTTCCTTATTTTCCCATTCTTTTCTTTAGTTTTTTTTTGTTTATTCTTTTTTTTTAGTTCTTTTTCATTTTCAAATTTAGTTTAAATTTCCTTTTGGGTGGGTACATGAAAAGAAAATTTCCCACTATGTTTTATGTTGAGAGTATTATTTAAAAAAAACTCATCAACGCCAATTTATTATGTTTTCATTAAAATTATTTCCATAGAACTATAATGAATTTGAGCAATTTATTTTGGAGAAAATTATGATATTTAAGTTTTATTTTTTGGTGTGGACTGGTTTTAAGAATGGTTAGTCTAACGAAAATGATAATGGTTTTCTTATACATGTATATAAATTTAGAAAACCTTATAGGCGATTGAGTAAATCCTTTTTTTAAGGTATATTAAATAATTAATAATATTTAATTTATTTAAGTTATTTTGTAGGGGCTATAATTAATTTAAGAGTTAACCTTAATTTAGTGAAAGATAATTGAGCAGGTTACTAATGAAATTATTTAATTGAGATCTCTATTGGAGATTTTGTTAGTAAAATTTACATTAAAATTTAAGATTTGACTTTAATCAACATCTTATTAAACACTTGATGACTATAGATTTATTTTATTAGGATAATTAATTAATGTAACCGAGCTATAAAATTTTAGAGTAAGGAGGAAATGTATACTTAATTAAGTTATTATTATTCAATCGAATTTAAGTGGATTATCCCTATTTATTGTTTTAACAAAGCTAGTTATCCCTAGTTGTATGCTAACTTTATTAGTGCGAGGGATGTTGGTGGGACGAAAACCCCTCGTCATGATTCCCTTCATACGATCGCAAAACTTAACCTCTCTTAAGTTATTCAACCTTTCCGTGTAGTCTATCTTTAAAATTTAAACTTTAACCTTTTAAAAAAAAGTTGGTGTGTTTTTCTTGTTAAATTATTGGCATGACATTTTGGTATCAAAGCCAAGTTATGAACACTAGATGCCTTAAACCCATTACGTTTCTCATCTAATTTTCTCTCTATTGAATTTTTTTGATGCCACCCCTTACACGCCAAGCTCATGAACGTAATAGAGGTCCTAGGCAAGCCCCCTCGGTTTGCGAGCAAGTTGAGAAAAGAGTTGAGTTATCAAGAGGAGATCAAGAACCCACTCCCATACCACCACCGAATCCTAATCAAGAGGTTTTTTTAGCTCTTTAGGACCTCATTGGAGTTATCGAGGATAGGTTGCCTCCAGTGGTTCCTCAGTCAGAGCATCAGTTATCAAGAGGACATAGGTCAGAGGCCAGAGAGAGGACTAGGAGCCCCCCACATGATTGTGAGGAGGGTGAGGGAGCTCATGAGGTGGAATCGGTTTGCATGCCAGAACCACCACCTAGGATAGTTTAGAGGGAACCCCGTGATGTAGGGGACCAGATCAGAGATCTCCTACACTTACAACCACCATTGTATTAAGGATCTACTGATGGCATAGAGGTTGAGGCTTGGTTATTGAGCTTAGACAGGTGCTTTGGGTTGCATCCTTATGAGAGAAACCTAAAGGCACAATTTGCAGTCCACCTTCTGAGAGGAGGTGCTTCTACTTGGTGGAAGCAGGAGGAATTTAAGAACAAAATTACCATGGACACTGTTACTTGGGAGATCTGTCTAGAGAGATTCAGAGATAGATATTTGTCAGAGCATTACAGATAATGTCACATCAATGAGTTCCATAATCTCCAGCATAAGGGACTCATAGTACTGCAGTATGAAAAGTCATTTCCTTGAGTTTCTACCCTATGTGGATTATATGAAGGATGAGAAATTATGAGTAAATCACTTTGTCAAAGGATTCAATGATTGGATATCATGACAAGTTCGCATGACCACTCTAGGGAATCTTCGAGAGGCCGTAGAGATGGCATTGATTATAAAATAGAATCAAGGTAGGTCATGATACACTCATGATAGGTCTCAAAACCATAACTCTGCATCCCAGTCTCATGGTTACTAGAAGAATCATTGGAAAGGTAACAATAGGCAATCTTCAGGGTCTTATAATAAGAATCCACAATAGTAATCGCTACAGAATCACAGGTAGGAAACACCACAGGGACAACAGGGCTCTAAGCCCAAGTAGTGGCAGACACAGGATCCTAAGAAGGATCATCATCCATAGAATTTAGATGCACCTTCGGCATGGACTCAGCAGTCCTCTCAGGGGGTTTACAGTGGGTCTAGTAGGACTGGTGGAAAACATTACTCAAGGCCACATGGAGTTCAAACTCACATACATGGTCCTTGTTATGCATGTGGTGCCATGGGGCACTTAGCTCAAGATTTTCCTGAGGGTCAAATGGCATGTAGTCATCGCATGGCAACATCAGAGCCTATAGTTGGAGATTTTGAAAAGTCTCACAGGGTTTTTGTAGCGGTTGATAACCACCAGGCAGAGCATCAGGCCACAGTTATAGAGGCTTCAAGTATGATCAAAGGTAGTATCATTACCATTTTGTTTGATTATGGAGCTACTAATTCTTTTATATCCTCATTGGTTGTGGAGGTTTGCGGGCTAGTGGCATCTAGGCAGGAAGTTGATTGGGAGGTCGAGTTAGCATCAAAAGCTAGAGTGTCAATCAACTCCTTGGTGAGGGATTGTCAGGTGCATATTGGTGATTTGACCACCACTTTAGACCATCGCATTACACCTCTTGGATCATATGGAATAGTACTTGGCATGGGTCGGCTATATACCCATAGAGCTAATTTGGATTGTCGTCAAAAGAAGATTGAGTGTCTAGATGATCATGACACACCTATTGTGTTTTGTAGGGTTCAGAGAGGTATATCTCTTTGCATGATCTTTTCCATACAACTTAAGCAGAGCATGTGAAAGGGATTTCAATTATTTTCCATTACCATCAGTGACAGTGAGGATGAGGAGGAAAGGGAACCATCTCTTGATGATTATCCTATACTTCAGGATTTTGTAGATATATTTCCTACTGAGCTTCCTGGTATGTCTCCTCATAGGGCAGTGGGTTTCTATATTGATCTCATGCCAGGAGAAACTCTAGTTTCAAGGGAACCATATAGGATGACCACTAATGAGCTTAATGAGCTCAAGATCTAGTTAGAGGAACTTTTGGAGAAAGGACACATTCATCCTAGTGTTTCACCTTGGGGCGCACGAGTCATCTTCGTTAAGAAGGATGAATCCTTGTGGTTATGTATGGATTACCGAAAGTTGAATAAGTTAACCATCAAGAATTGGTATCTGCTTCTTAGGATTGATGATTTATTTGATCAACTTCAGGGTGCCAAAGTGTTTTCCAAGATCGATCTTAAGTCAAGATACAATCAGTTGCAGATTGTGGATAGTGATATACCCAAAACTGATTTTTGTACTAGATATGGACAAATTGAGTTCATAGTTGTACCATTTGGTCTTATGAATACTCCAGTTGTGTTCATGAGCCTTATGAATGGGGTTTTCCACACCTTTCTTGATAAATTTTTAGTTGTGCTCCTTGATGATATTTTGATATATTCTTGGGATGAGGAGGAGCATGAAGAGCACTTGAGGCAGGTTTTGCAGTGTTTGAGAGACAATCAGTTGTATGCCAGCTTGTCAAAGTGCACTTTTTATGGGTCTGAGATTCATTATCTTGGACATGTTATTTCAGGAGATGGAATCTTAGTTGATCCATGTAAGATTAGAGCCATCATGAATTGGCCTGCGCCTACCTCTGTGACTAAGGTAAGGAGTTTTATGGGATTGGCTGGATATTACAGACATTTTGTAGAGGGATTTTCTAGAGTGACACATCCCATTACTTCTCTTCAATGAAAGGGAAAGAAGTTTGAGTGGACCAAGAAGTGTGAGAGGGCCTTTCAGGAACTCAAGAAGGCACTTACCAATGCACCTATTCTTGTAGTGCCTGATCCATCAATGGATTTTATTGTTTGCACAGATGCTTCCTTGGATGGTTTGGGAGTGGTTCTTATGCAGAATGGGTGAGCCATTGTGTATGAGTCTAGAAAACTTAAGACTCGTGAGCTTAATTACTCCACCCAAGACCTTGAGTTAGCTGCAGTGGTTCATGCCTTAGTAAGATGGTGACATTTCCTTTTGGTTCATCATTTTGAGCTCCTTTCAAATAATCAGAGCTTGTGGTATATTTTCATCTAGCTAAACCTAAATGCATGTCAACGGAGGTGGATGGAATTCCTTTATGAGTATGATTTTGATGTCCACTACATTAAGGGAAAGGAGAATGTAGTTGTTGATGCCTTGAGTAGAAGACGTCATGGGGCTTACTATATGTCTACAGGCACAGAGTTGAGAGATCAGATATTGCACCATTTGCATGAGGATGATTGGTATGTTGAGGTCAGTCGGGTTATTCAATCTCAGAATACCCTTGAGGGGAAGTATTCAGGATATTTCTTAGAGTCTGATGGGCTTTTACTTCATAGAGGATTCATCTATGTACCATCCTCTAGAGCTTTGCGAGTTTTTATCATGTTAGAGGCTCATAGAGAACCCTATGTAGCACATCCTAGAGTCAAGAAGATGCACGCAAATTTGAGGCAATTGTACCATTGGCCAAGGATGAGATAGGATATAGCTGAGATAGTGGCACGATGTCTTGAGTGTCAAAGAGTTAAGGCAGAACATCGTCATCTAGGTGGTTTTCTTCAGCCATATGAGATACCAGAGTGGAAGTGGGATGTTATTTCTATGGATTTCATTGTTGGTCTTCCTATGCGACTATGTCATTTCAAAGCCATGATGCTATCATGGTGACAGTTGACAAGCTGACTAAGGTAGCCCACTTTTCACCTATTCGAACCACTTTTATAGCCCTAGAAGTGGCACAGGTTTTCTTATGGGATACTATCAGACTTCATGGCATTCCTCGTAAGATCATTTCAAATTGAGATTCTCTCTTTACATCATCCTTTTGGAGGGGATTGCAGACAACTTTGGAAACTAAGCTCAATTTTAGCACCGCTTATCACCTTGATATAGATGGACAGATAGAGAGGATAAATTAGTATTGGAGGATATGCTCCGCATGTATGTCATTGATCATCAGACTAGGTGGGAGGAGTACCTACATTTGGTGGAGTTTGCCTATAATAATGGGCATCACACTTCTCTAGGTATGCCCCCTATCAAGCGTTATATGGTAGACCATGCAGAACACCTTTGAGTTGGGACCACATTGAGGATAGAGTTTCTTTAGGTCCTAAGTTAGTTCGAGTGTTGGAGCAGCAGGTGACCTTAATTAGACAACATCTGAAGGAAGTGCACGATAGATAGAAGAAGTATGCAGACATGGAGAGAGAGGATTGTAGTTATTTAGTTGGGGAGAGAGTTTTTCTGAGAATGCGGCCACATGAGAGTCCAATTCATTATGGAAATGGCTCTAAGTTTGCACCCAGATTTGTTGGTCCTTTTGAGATTCTTGAGTGGATAGGTCCTGTCACCTATCGTCTAGCTTTTCCACCTAGACTATCACGCATCCATGATGTCTTTCATGTATCAATTTTGAGGAAGTGCATCTTTGATGAGTCTCATATTATAGATTGGGATTCCTTGCAGGTGGAGTTAGATGGACAGATGGCTTTGGAGCCCATTTTCATTTTGGTACACCAGACGCTAGCTCTTCAAGACTAAGAGCTGGACCAGGTTAGGGTCCAGTGAGATTGCTATAACAAGGTTATGACATTATGGGAGGAATCAAAATAGGTGAGAGCATAGTATCCCCATCTTTGTGATGAATTCCAGGAGGAAGTTCATGCCTAGGGGAGAGGATGTGAGGCCTCACCTCGAGCCCGTCATAGCTTTTCAGTTTTTACATTTGAGAGATACTTATTTGATACTTTATTTTAATGCACTATAGATTTTTAGACATCTTATGTCATGGATCTTATCACCTTAGATGCTAGATGCACATTATTATATGATTGTTATGATGATTATCTTGTGATATTATTATGGATCTACATTTATGGTTAATTTGGTTTTATGAATGCTAGGATGACATGATGAGAGTTATTATGTGATTTATTAGGAAATGGATAGTCGATGCAATTATGATGCTATGGGTTTTCTATTAAGTGTTGAAAGTTAATTTCTTAATTACATGATGTGTATATATATATTTTCACGAATGGAAATTTTTCAATTATTAAGCAATGTCAATTTCAAATTGGTTACGTGATGTTCTAAATGATATGTATAGTTGAATGGAGTTTATTTTATATATGTTGTAGAATTATATTTCTTGGACTACTGATGTTGCATTTAGTGTACAGGGATTAAGACCATGGTATTATATCGAGGAACCAAACATAGGCCAATATGTATTATATCGGGGAACCAAACATAGGCCAATGTGAATTCAGTGTGAGCCAAGGTGCCTAAGGGAGTGTTTGGGTCCTTTTTAGTAAGCCCACTTGGTATGCCTATGGGTAAGGGTCAATTTTAGCCATAGGAAAAACCTTTGTTGACCAAAAGATCCTTCCAAAAGTTGGGTTTTCAAAATGGCCGAAAATCAACTTTTGGAAGCAAGGTCTTGGTTAGATCACCCATCCATTAGGATGCAAAGACTTTACCCACTTTTTGGCCAACCTTTTTAGGAACCCATTTTTGGAAAGCTTGTAAGGGGATTAGGGAAGACCAACCAATGAGAGAGGTTATCTTATCCCTAGGGGTTGTGGGGAGTTGTGTGGAGGTCTTTTTAGTGGGAACTCTCCATTGTGGAGGGTTTGAACATTACCACTCTCTATCTTAGAGACAAGTTAGTATATTTTGGAGAAGGTTTGGGGAAAGAGGAAAAGCTTGGACAAAAGGGATCTCATCTTCAACACATGCCATTAGCTTTGGACTTAGGTTGGTGGCTCTACTTGGAATCCATGTTGTTTCATGTTGTATGAGTAAAGATGTGATGTTGAGTGTAGAGTTTCTTCATGTATGTTGTTATGAAAATCTTGAATTTTTTGTATGCAAGTAGATGCATTATGTGAAACTTTTGTTGTTTTTCTTGAGAAAATCTTGTGTTTGTTTTTGTGTTGCATTGTGATTTTCTCCTTATTTGTGTTGATTGTTTTGGGAGTCTCAAGGCCACACTCACCCTTAGGAGGGAAGAGTAGCCTTGGGGGTGAAGGGTATTTGGACAACCCATGGGTGTAGAGTCTCTCCTCAAGGAGGAGATGGATAAACATGGAGTATGGGCTCCATAAAACCATTTCTATTTTGTTTTGTTTGTGGGTCATAAGAGAATTGAGATTGTGTTTTGGAGAAGTTGTGAAGATGATACTATGATGATTTGTGAAGGCTTGTTTCCTTGATTTGGTTTTTCTCCACTTAGGGTACTTGGTCCACCTTCACCCCATTTTTTTAGGGTCATTATGAGACCCTTTGTGCAAATCCTTGGCTGGGAATATTTTGTGATTAGTTTGTTTCAATGTTATTGTTTTCTATGATGTGCTTAAGTGTACCTTGCCTTTTCTTTGGTTCCCCAAGATCAAGGATGGCCTCTTAGAGGCCTTGGTTGGGAGGTGAGCATCCCATGGTTCTTTCAAGTTTTCATTGCAGGTATTGGAGCCATTGTATCCATGATGAAATAAAAGGGAAGTAAAAGAATTGTGAGCTTGTGAAATAGAGGACTGATTTCTTTGTTGAAGTGTAATTTTTTTTTGTGTAAAATCCTTGAGGGACCCTTGCTATGGAAAACTTTGTAATAGTGAATAGTGTTGTATATTTAGTTTCATAAAGACTTAGTTATGGATTTTCATTTGTAAGATGAGCTTGCTATATGTTCTATTTGAAACCATTATATTTAGAATGAAATATATGGAAATGGAAGTTTTAGCTTTAGTGCATAATTTTTAAATATAAGGAAAGTTTAGGACAAGTCTATGGAGTTCATTATCAAAGCAATCTAGTTATGTTAGTAAGTTTTCCATCTTTTAAAGAATGTTTCCAAAGATAGATAGACTTCTTTTTATAATGTTGTTGCAAAAAAAAAATATTTAAACTTGTTTTTTTTAGAAGGGAATTGAAGAATGATGATGAGCATTTCCTTGCTTATTTAAATGGTTTTTAAGACATCCTTGTATATGGTTTTACTTAGGCTATTTTTTTTTGGTATAAATACATAGATATAAATTTTATTTAAAATGATGTAAATCACTCACATATATGTTTTTATGTTAATTATACTTTTGAACTTTAGTTATATTCTCTATGCTCTATTCAAGCATTATGTTATATATATATATATATATATATATATATATATATATATATATATATATATATATATATATATATATATATATATATTTATATATTTAATTTGTTGTTATTTGAATTATTCTGGGTAAATCCTTGTAGCATATAATGAAAGTGTGTAAAACATTAAACAATATCATTAACAGTGATACTTAGAAAAAAAAAGCTTACTTATTCGTACTTGTAAAAATAAATATATTTTGTTATAAAAAAAATAAAAAATGTTCTTACACAGAATTAATTTCTCCCTTAAAAATGTGTATTCAATCAACTATAGTAAGTTCTTAAAAAAATGATATTCTAACTATTTAGAATCATATTTTTTTTAATAAAATAATAATAATAATAAATAAAAAAGAAAAAAAAATAATAAACAAGAAAAAATATATGTTTTAAAAAAGGGGGCAAACATTTTTTTTGCTGTGACTGTGGCATCCCACAACACAACACGGTTGGGGACTGGGGGGGTTGAAGCGGGCTTCGGCCCCTCCAAACCCCAAGTTTTTTTAAATTTTATTTTATAAAAAATATTTTATTCAAAACAAATATATTTTGTAAGATTTTAAACAAAAGATCTACAACACTAAAATAAAGGAAAAAGGGTTTTTACCTTGTGTAGATCTGGTCTTTTTCTTGTAGTTTTTACACATGGGTATATGAGTATACATATATATACTTGGTGTGTACATATGCACATGAATCCATGGGTGCTTGTTCTTGGGGAGATTTCTTTCTTCTCCTTGAAGCCTCCATTCTAAAACACACCTGCAACAAAAAAAAATTAAAGAAAAATGGTCAAACCCATGTAGGGTTTGAAGGAGAAGAGAAAAGAAGGAAAAAAATGAAGAAGTCTTTTGGGTATTGCCATTTTTACCCTAGCCCTAGTTTTGAAATTAGGGTTAGGGTATAATGGAGTCAACCCCCAATTTGATTTTCCTTCTTTTCCCCCTCTTTTCTTTAATTTTTTTTTGTTTATTCTTTTTTTTTTTAGTTCTTTTTCATTTTCAAATTTAGTTTAAATTTTCTTTTGGGTGGGTACATGAAAATAAAATTTCCCACTATGTTTTATGTTGAGAGTATTATTTTTAAAAAACTCATCAACGTCAATTTATTATGTTTTCATTAAAATTATTTCCATAGAACTATAATGAATTCGAACAATTTATTTTGGAGAAAATTATGATATTTAAGTTTTATTTTTTTGGTGTGGACTGGTTTTAAGAATGGTTAGTCTAACGAAAATTATAATGGTTTTCTTATGTATAATTTAGAAAACCTTATAGGTGATTGAGTAAATCTTTTTTTTAGGTATATTAAACATTTAATAATATTTAATTTATTTAAGTTCTTTTGTAGGGGCTATAATTAATTTAAGAGTTAACCTTAATTTAGTGAAAGATAATTGAGGAGGTTACTAATGAAATTATTTAATTGAGATCTCTATTGGAGATTTTGTTAGTAAAATTTACATTGAAATTTAAGATTTGACTTTAGTCCACATCTTATTAAACACTTGATGACTATAGATTTATTTTATTAAGTGGTGCAGAGGCACCTCGACATCTGACCGAGTTTCATAATAATGACATTAAGTCATTTCAAATTGTATTAAATTGCATTACAATGTACTCGAAATGGGATTGTATGATTGTTTTTTAAACCAAAAGCCAAATGGAATATGATGAGTCATCGGGTAGATGGGCGATTTTATAACTGTCTGAACATATCTATAAATGGACAAGCAATGTAACCAAATAGAGATAGTTGATAGAGAGTGTGGGTTACGGGAGTAGAGTGGAAAAAAAAGTGGGAAAAGAATTGGGATCTATGGCCTTCAACCAGAGAGCCCATAATATTATGTATGTGTTTGAAGTTTTAATGTATTGGCTTCGATAAAATGATGTTTATAAACTTCTTCAAGTCATTTTCTTTGATGTTAGTGTCGTATGTAACTGATTTCGTAGCCTTCCATATGATGTGATTAGTATTTATATTCTTGAATTCGGTCCTTTTTAATAAAGGAATTAAACTGTGCGATGAATCGAGCTCTTGGGTTGTTTAGAACTCGATATGGATGTTTCAGTTAGTTTATATATCGGTCTTGATAACAGTCCTGAATGGGATGGTAAAACAATTTTAAAACGGTTGCCAAGAAATCGTTATTCCAATCTTGTGTTGATTTCGAATGGAAAGTTGGTAAGTTGTTAATGCCCGCGTGGAGCCCGAAAGACATGTTTTCCATAGTCACGTTAAAAGAGAAATGAGAGGGAGCGATTTATATTGCAGAGATAGTGGTATTCGGGGTAGCCAAAGATATCAAATACCATTCTTAAAACGACAGCCGAGATCATCACATGTCGAGCAATATGACTCGGCCTTTGAAGAAAGAGAAAAGGAGGCGTGCATTATGATATGCACATGTTTTGAAGGAATTGGTATGGTGTGTAAAGAGGAAGACAGTTAGAAGATGCAGACCAGCGAATTTGACTGTTGAGTCATGAAGGTAATGCATCGAAAGAAAATTTGGAAGGAGGCCCCAGAACAAGCTCTCTGCAGAGTTTGTAAGAACAAGTCGACCATGAAGTTCATCATGTTTTGAACGCAGTCGATGAAATGAGAAAAGGTGGCGAACGTATCTACATGCATGATTGTGTTGAAGTCGACCCGAGAGATGGTGGGATGCAATCACAGTCCGTGAGGGAGTCGTGAGACATGCAATAAACAATGAAGGTAAAATATATGTTGGTGAGTTCGATTCAGTGATGTTCATGGAGATAATATTAAGTAAATATTATGGGTTTTGGAGTATTGAAAGATCGAGAGCCATTGGTCGATGTTTGGGAAAGATAGAATAATATGCAAGACAAAGGTATCTTCGATGCAAATTTCAAAAGACGTAGAAATATTTGCACATGTAGAAGAACATTTTGAGGCTCCTCCGCATCATTAAGATAATTAATTAATGTAACCAGGCTAGAAAACTTTAGAGTAAGGAGGAAACATATATTTGATTAATTTATTATTATTCAATCGAATTTAAGTGGATTATCCCTATTTATTATTTTAACAAAGCTAGTTATCCCTAGTTGCATGCTGACTTTATTTGTGCAAGGGATGTTGATGGGATGAAAACCCCTCATCTTGATTTCCCTCATACGATCGCAAAACTTAACCTCTCTTAAGTTATTCAACCTTTCTATGTAGTCTATCTTTAAACTTCAAACTTTAACCTTTAAAAAAAAAGTTGGTGTGTTTTTCTTGTTAAATTATGGGCATGACAAATTTGTCCTTGCCAAAATTGAAAGTTACTTTCCTATTTGATAAAGTTCTTATTAGATCTTCTACTTCCTTAGGTGGGAGGTTCATGTCCTTAAAATCTTTCCATTTCCAACCTTTTCCTCTATCCTCAAAGGTCACATAACCTATAACTCTTTTTCCTCATCTAGCTTCAAGTGTCAACCTTAATTGGGATAGTTTACCATCCTTTTCCAAAGCATCATATCCTTCTATATATATATATATATATATATATATATATATATATATATATATATATATATATATATATATATATATATATATATATATAATTTTAGTTAAATTGTTTAGTTCTTTTAATTAAATACAAGTAGGTTTGGCCCTAAAATTTGAGGCTAATTCCACTCATAAAAAAATGAAATTTATTTAAAAATTAAAAAAATGTATTACATTAGTAGAGAGAATTTTTGTTGAGCTGATATATTTCTTTATTTTTTTATCAATGATCATCGCAAAGTTTCATGTTCATAAAATGTTGGACATTTAAGGCATGCAACTTAAGAAATTTATCAAAAATAAAAATATGTGAATTAGTTCTTTTTCCTTATTACATTAAAATATTAAGTTTATAATATGACCAAAAAAAAGAAAAAAAAGAAATTTATTACAAATTATAAAAGACATCTTATTAAAATTTATTAATTTTTTAGCAAATAAATATCAATGTATATTTTTAATAATAAAAAAATTAATTTTTTTATTTTAAAAAATATAATCATAAACTATACATTTTTTTCACATTTCATTAGCTTATGCTATTTTACAATTGAAACATATATATAAATTTTAGATACTTCAAATTATAAAAATTGAATTGTATTGCCCATTTTCTTTATGAAAAGTTGACGCAACTTTGAACTTCAACCTTATTTTTTAAAGGATCTCAATATTATTTAAATCGAATATAAAGATGAGCCAAACTATTTTTGTTGTTATGATTTGAAGTTTGAAAGAGTAGTTGATGAACAATTGAGTCGCAAGTACTATTACATTATTTTTTGAATTCCTTCTCTAAACTAGTGATTAAAACCATACCTCTGAAAATAATTAAAACTATGCAAAAAATAATTTAAATTTTATTATGTGTTAATTATGGATTAATAAATATTTAAGTAAAAATTGTGTGATATATGTGTTGAGAAAATGTGTCTCAACCTTGCAATCTTTTTCTGGATAATTCCAAGAATTTGTTTGTGGTAGTTTTCCACATGTTTATGTATTGGAAAAGGTATATGAGTTGTTAATAGGTGCCCTGTCCATGGTAGAATATAGGAGAGCCATTTTTAAAGCATAGTTAGCTTGCTTTATGTCTTTTATGGGGGTTTAAACTAGGGGACAAAATTATGGACGAGATTACTATTTTAACCTGGTTGTTTTCCCATCTTGGAAATGTAAATGTCAAAAATGGGCAACATGTGGCATGGTGGTTAAGCCCATGGTTTTGTAAAACCACCAGTGGTTTCCAGGTTGTAAAATCACTATAAAAGGAGGGCTTGGGGAGGTGTTTGTATCATTGAGTTCTGTTTACAAGATTGGGTGCTAGAAGGAGTCTCTATGAGTTTGAGTTGTGGTGATGCGCTCTTGTAAGAACTTGCATTGCAAGTGTATTGTAATCATCTTGTTTTGATAATACATTGTGCAGGTTTTGGAGGGTGGGGTTTTTCTCTCGGAAGGGTTTCCCCATGGTAATCACTGTGTTATGTGTTTATTGTTATTTTGATTATGCTTTATTGTGCATTTCTTGATATTTTTGTGATATTTAAGTTAAAATTTGCATAACCATCCTCTCAAGCTTAGCGTAGGAAGTATTTTCGCACACCTTTGCTTCCTTACAAGTGGTATCAGAGCCTGGCCAGTTTTGGTTCTATTTGTTGGGTACAGGGTTTTTTCAGCTAATCAAGGTTTGAGTGGGAGCTTGTGCAGAGTATTTCATTTCTATGGTGCATGATTGAAAAGATGGAAAGCATGTCAGGGAGGATTGATGTAGAGAAGTTTTCTGGCACAAACTTTGAGATGTGGAAGTTGAAGATGGAAGATCTGTTGATTGATTAGGATCTATGGGATGCAATTGATGAGAATAAGTTGAGACCCATAGATCTGACTTTACCCGCACAATATGATGTGACAGATAGAAAAGCTAAAGGTCTCATTAGATTGTGTCTTGCAGAGTCTATTCTAATAAATGTCCATGAAGAATCTACTGCAACGAAGCTTTGGTAGAAGCTAAGTGAGATCTATCAAGAAAAATCACTCGTGAACAAGATTTTATTGAGGAAGAAATTATATTCCTTGAGAATGGAAGAAGGTGGATGAATTTATGAGCATCTGGAAAGTTTTAATATGTTGGTGACTTAGTTGACCTCAGTAGGGGTGCCAATGGATGAAGAAGAAAGGTGCCAAATATTGTTATGTTCATTTCCAAACTCATGGGACAGCCTTGTCATGGCCATAGGGAGCACTTCAGTTGTCTTGAAGATGGAGGATGTTGTTGGTTCTCTACTTTTTGAAGAGATGAGAAGGAAGGTGTCTCTGAATGCCAAAGAGGCTTTGAGTGTTCGAGGAAGACCAAAAGAAAGAGGAAAGAACAAAAAGCATCATGGCCATTCTAAATCCAAGAATAAGGGGAGATCAAAATCTCATGGTAAGTCCAAGGCAATCTGCTGAATTTGTGGCAAACATAGACACTTCCAAAAGGAATTCAAAGAGGAGAAGAAAAAGAAGAAGAAGAAGCAAGATTCTGAGTCTGAGTCTGAGAAGGAAGATGGAGATGTTTTTATTGTAGACTTGGCCACTCATGCAAGTGAAAATGCATGGATGATAGACTCAGGTGCATCTTTCCACATGACTCCTAATAAAAATTGGTTTAGTAAGTATGAAAATTTTGATGGTGGTAAGGTGTATTTGGGTGATAACTCAGTTCTTGATATTGTTGGTCGTGGAAGTATTCGTGTGAAATTTTCTAATGGTACTAGAAGATTTGATGGTGTCTTGCATATCCCGGGATTAGAAAGGAATTTGTTATCTGTTAGCAAGATAATAGATGCGGGTGTGCATGTACAGTTTTCTGAAGCAGGTGTGAAAATGGTGAGAGGTGCTATGGTGATAGCAAGATGAAGCAGATTGGGCACACTGTACCAACTTGATGCATGCACAGTTGAGTGCAATAGTACTGCTAATAAGATTGTGAAAAAGACTACTCAGTTGGAAAAGGAGAGGGTTTATCTTTCAATAGATGGTCGTGGTTTTTGGGTACCCAAGGGTGCTCTGTCTACCAAATCAAAGTTACTTGCAGAGAAGACCATGTTATGGAACCAAAGAATCAGCCACATAAGTGAGAAGGGTCTATAGACCTTGAAAAATAAGAACCTTGTTGATGGTTGAATGATTACAATCTTGAATTTAATTTTTGTGAGCATTGTATCTATGGTAAACAAAATCGCATTCAGTTTTACTCGAGTTCTCATAAGTCTTCATGTATTTTGGATCTGATCCATTTAGATGTATTTGGTCTAGTTGATGTTCCTTCTATTGGTAGGTCAATTTATCTTGTTTCTTTCATTGATGATTTCAGTAGAAGAACATGGGTTTATTTTCTTAAGAGTAAAGCTGAAGTTTTCAAGCATTTCAAAGAATTTAAAGAAATGGTTGAGTTGCAAACTGGAAAGAAGATAAAATTTTTGAGAATTGATAATGGTGGTGAATTTTGCTCCAATAATTTTGACACATTTTGTAAAGATTGTGGTAGTAAAAGAGAGAAGACAACTTTGTATTCTCCATAGCAGAATGGAGTTGCAGAAAGAATGAATAGGACTTTGATGGAGAAGGCTAGGAGTATGCTGAGTGGTTCTGGACTACAAAAAAAAATTTAGGCTGGAGTTGTAGCCACTACCTACTACCTGATAAACAGGTCTCCTACATCAACTCTTGTTGATAAGACGCCAATCAAAGCGTGGTCGGGCCACAAGCCTTCACTTAGACATATGAGAGTGTTCGGTTGCAAAGCATATGCTCATGTGCCAAAGGAGAAGTGGATTAAATTGGATAACAAAGTTGTCAAATGCATTTTCATTAGATAAAGTTATGGTGTGAAAGGATACAAGCTTTGGAATCTTGTTGAACAAAAGGTATTTTATTCAAGAAGTGCTATTTTTAGAGAAACTAAGCCTTCTTCTGTTACAGTGAAGCCATAACAAATAGAAGAAAAGAAAGATGTGATTCAACTACCTACTACATCAGAGAAAGTTGAATCAAGGCCCTTAGAGAAACAAGAAGTCGAGGAGAGCTCTATGAGTTCTGAATCATCAAAGGAAGAAGAGGTACCTAAAGCTAAAGCTGAATCTGAACCAGATCTTGTTCGAAGGTCTACTAGACAAAGGAAACCACCTGAAAGGTATGGGTATTCTCCTGATGATTTGAGATGCATATTTTCATTGAATGTTAATATTGATGAATCGAGATCTATAGAAGAGGCTCTTGGTATGAATGATTTAGAGTCCTGGAAAATAGCCATGGATGAAGAAATGGCGGCCCTTAAGAGGAATCAAACATGGGACCTTGTACCATTGCTTGAAGGACATAAGCCTGTTGGTTGTAAATGGGTGTTCAAAAGGAAGATGGGTTCAGATGGAAGCATTGAGAAGTATACATCACATTTGGTTGAAAAAGGTTACTCCCAGGTTGAGGGAGTTGATTATGGTGAGATTTTTTCTCTTGTAGCCAAAATGACATCCATTAGATTTTTACTTTCTATTGCAACTACTTATGATCTAGAGATCGAGCAAATGGATGTGAAAACAACTTTCCTTCATGGAGATTTGGAGGAGGAAATTTACATGACACAACCAGACCACTATGTGGTGAAAGGTAAAAGTCATTTGGTCTGTAAGTTGAAGAAATCCTTGTATGGATTAAAATAGAGTCCTAGGATGTGGTACCAGAAGTTTGATACATATGTGTTGAGTTTGGGATTTGTGTGATCTAAATCTGATCACTGTATATATTTCAAATATGATGGTGATCATTTCCTGGTTATTGCCTTGTATGTTGATGACATGTTATTTATTGGCAAAGGAAAAGGTTTGATTGTAGAGTTAAAATCTCAGCTCTCAATAAAGTTTGAAATGAAAGATCTTGGTGTAGCAAGGCACATTTTGGGAATGGAGATTGTAAGAGATAGACAAAATAGAAAGCTTTGTCTAGGCCAGAGAAAGTATGTTGGTACTATTCTGAAAAGATTCAATATGCAGGATCCTAGACCATTGAGTATTCCTGTTACAATAGGAACAAAGCTTTCTAGTTCATAGTGTCCTACATCCCCATTGGAGATGGAAGAGATGAATCGAGTACCATATCAGAGTGTTGTTGGAAGTTTGATGTATGTTATGATTTGTACAAGACTAGACATTGCCCAAGCAGTGGGAGTACTTTCCTGTTACATGTCTAATCTAGGAAGAGCACATTGGGATGCAGTAAAAAGAGTTTTTAGATACTTGAGGGGTACCTCAAAGTACTCTATATGTTTTCATGGAATAGGAAATGAGAATTCGTTAGATATTTGAGGCTATGTGGATTCAAACTGGGCTGGTGATATTGATAGAAGAAGATCCACTAGTGCGTATGTGTTTACATTGTTTGGTGGTGCAATCAGTTGGATGAGAAAGTGAAAGGTTGTGCTCTCTTTGTCCAGTACTGAGGCAAAGTATATGGCAACTACTCATGCCTGCAAGGAAGCCATTTGGCTTAAGAGATTGTGTTCAGATATAGAGTTCAAACAAGGTGCAGTGACAATCTATAGTGATAGTCAAAGTGCAATCTGCCTAGCAAAAAACCCGACTTTTCATGCCAGGACCAAGCACATTGATGTACAATATCATTTTGTGAGAGATATGGTAGAGGATGGTAAGGTGAAGCTGGAGAAGGTAGAGACTTTGGTGAATGTTGTTGATGCATTAACTAAGCCCATAAGCATAGAGAAGTTCAGATGGTGTTCAGAGTCTATGGGCCTCTTGGCCCCTAGCAATTAATTCCATGATATTTTGGATCCCCTAACTCTTGCAAGGTGTTCAACAAGTGGGAGAATGTTGAGAACATGTGTCTCAACCTTGCAATCTTTTTCTGGATAATTCCAATAATTTGTTTGTGGTAGTTTTCCACATGTTTATGTATTGGAAAAGGTATATGATTTGTTAATAGGTGCCATGTCCATAGTAGAATATAAGAGAGCCATTTTTAGAGCATAGTTAGCTTGCTTTATATCTTTTATGGGGGTCTAAACTAGGGGACAAAATTATGGATGGGATTACTATTTTAACTTGGTTGTTTTCCCATCTTGGAAATGTAAATGTAAAAAATGGGCAACATGTGGCATGGTGGTTAAGCCCATGGTTTTGTAACACCACAAGTGGTTTCCAGGTTGTAAAATCACTATAAAAGGAGGGCTTGGGGAGGTATTTGTATCATTGAGTTATGTTCGCAAGACTGGGTGCTAGAAGGAGTCTCTCCGAGTTCAAGTTGTGGTGATGCACTCATGTAAGAACTTGCATTGCAAGTGTATTGTAATCATCTTGTTTTGATAATACATTGTGCGGGTTTTGGAGGGTGGGGTTTTTCTCCTGAAAGGGTTTCCCCATAGTAATCATTGTGTTACGTGTTCATTGTTATTTTGATTATGCTTTATTGTGCATTTCTTGAGATCTCTATGATATTTAGGTTGAAATTTGCATAACCATCCTCTCAAGATTAGTGTAGGAAGCGTTTCCACACAGCTTTGCTTCCTTACAATATGTACTAAATAAATATTTTATTTATTATAATAATTTATTACTAAAAAATTTAAATCTTGTTAAATTAAGTATAAATTATTTTATCAATAATTTTAAATAAGATATAAAAGTGAAACAATTTATATATTTGTTGGACAAATACATATATCATATAAATTAAAATGTTAAACTAACTCAAATTTCTTTATTACGACAATTAGTTATAACTTCTTCATGTCACATTTAAAACTGAAATTTATAAAGTAAACTATAGCTATAATTATTTAATTTTATATTAAATAGAGTTATACAAAAAATAAAATATAATAATTTATTTAAATCTCAAATTTCTTATTATAATTATATAAAGTAAACATATAATTATATATTAAATAGATTTATATTAATAAGATATAATAATTTTTTAAAAATTAAAATCAAAATTATATTTAATATTGTAATTACTATTAATTACTGAATTAGGCAAGTACTAGCGACTACATGGCACTTATTTTTTATATAAACTAGCAATTGCATGTTGATGTGCAATAGGTACGCAAAGAGGTGTGGAAGATTAATGAAGGAAAATTTTGTATATTTTTTTGCATACATTTATGTAGTAATGGAGGTTCAATTGGTAGGTCATTGAAAAATGATTTTGTTTGTGCAACAAAGGTTTCAATAGAAAAGTGATAGTTTCAAATAAACTATGCATCCACTTAGCGGTATCCAAACATGGCAAAAGGTTTTTTTCTTTGATATATTTCTTCATTTTTGCCTATCATAATGAATGAACAACATGATTCACATCTATCAAAACCATTCACTTTTGATATTGTTTGCTAGGATGAATTTAAAGATGCAATTTCTTTTTAAAAAGTTCCATAAAATAAGACCAAATTGAAAATTTATTAATTACAATAAAAAATAGTAACTAATAAATTGTCTGAATAATTATTTTTAACTAAATTTACTATCATATATATATATATATATATATATATATATATATATATATATATATATATATCTTTTTACATATAATATTAATTAAAATAATAAATGCATTGCATGTTAAAATTTTTATTGTTAATTTAAAAATATACTACATTAATTAAAAATATTTTAAATTATATTTATTATTATATTATGTAGAATTTCACTTAATTGATATAAATATTATAAATAATATATTTGATAAATAATATTAATCACAAGTAAACATAATATTTAATTAATATATATTTGTTTAAATTAATTCTTTTATAAATTTATGATATAAAATAAATAGTATAATAATAAATATAATTATAGTCTTATTTTAAAAATGAACTTTATAATGTTTAATTTACATTATATTAAATATAATATATTATAATAATATAAATTGTATATTTCAAATATTATATAATAATCAATTATATATATAATTTAAAATGAATTTAAAAAATATAATATAAATCATGCAAAATATTATTTTATTGCACAAATTTCATATTAGTCATGTTGACTTTCTAATAGATGACAAATGAATAAATGTGGTCAATAGTTTATGGTATAAGGGTAAAAATGGAGGAATGGGATGACTTGAATCATCTTGCAAGCTTTAAGTGGATTGTCAATTGTCCATCGCTCAATATAGGTCATGCATTTCAAATAGAAAATGTCTTTGTGTAATATATATATATATATATATATATATATATATATATATATATATATATATATATATATTTCTTGAGAACACAATTAAAATTTTGCTAATAAGGTCAATGTTAATAAAAAAATCTTTGATAATTATAAATTTTAAAGTTTCTATTTTTTTTAAGTTTTGGCTTGTTTATATTTATAATTTAATAATGATGAATTTTAGTGTCCTTGTTAATATGTTCTATCGTTTTAATGCATTGCATTTGTGTCTTTAGTGAAATGAAATTTGAATCATTACGAGCTTATTGCCAAGTCATTTTCTTTTGAAGAGGTGTGATATTAAGCAAATTATGCAAATTGCTCTTGATATTTGTAAGGACATAACAAAGTAGTAAAAATTAATATTTGTATATTTTTTTTATTAATGTCACAATGATTACAAGCTCACTCTTATTAGATTGTGTTAATTAGTAATCATATGAATGTGCATCAAAATGCATGGTTAAAGAACAAGTTCTATTTTAGTAATTCCCTTTTATAAATAATCCCAACCAGAGGAGGTGTTTCCTCATCACTTAAAGGCCATGTGTGAGTGATGATCCCAAATAATGGCTCAATGTTTATCAATGCTTGTTGTATTCTCCATGTTTTGGTCATGGGTTTTTGTCATAGCCAGTGCCTTAGACTTGGTTTCTAGGTGTCTCTGGTCAATTTTATGAACTTGGCATTATGAACATTAAACTTATACCTTAATCACCTATGTGGATGACAAACACTCTTATATAGTTATATATATTCAATTTATATATTTTTAATCCTAATTATGGTTAATGGTTACTCTAATGATGAATGGATATATAGTTATATATATTCAATTTATATATTGAGTTCTGGATATACTCATCCAAGGGGGCCCACTTGGTGAGTAATCACTTTCTATTTCAACATTAGTTTCCTTTCAGTTATAGTTTCTATTTTGGTAATTGATTGTTCCTACAACCACTAGAGACACTCTCCTGTGACTGTTCTTGCAACCAAAGCAGAAAAAGTAGTTTCCTATATGTCTATCCTGAACTTTTCTATAGTTACTTGCATGATTTTAGATTTAGTATTGGGTTTTGATAAATATTTGAATTACTTCATTTCAAGACATTTACCTTTCAACATTGTTTTCTTTTAAGCTATAGGATAGCATGGCTTAGTAGGGACTTAGTGCACATACAATGTTGACCCATTTAAAGTACATGTTCCCTAGGTTGACAAGTAAATGAGCCTTCACCATGAGAAAGTTAGCTACTTAGTCTAGATGTCCAATCCCTAAGTTGAGTTTTGTAGCCTAGTTATTGATCTAATTGGGAAGTCAAACATTTTTGGTGTTGTTGTCAAGGATGGTGTCAAACTAAGGATATGTTTTAGCCATGAATTTTAAATTGTTTTTGTTTCTTTAATGTTGTCTTTAGTTTGAATTATATTTAGTTAATGTCCAGTTCTATTTCAACTCAAATAAATCCTAATCCATCACAATTTTCTTGCATGGAGAAAGAGGAAGAGATGCCTTCGGAAGATTCCTCCCCATGACCCTTATTTTGGTAACTAGCTAGGTGATATTTTTGTCCCCTAAGAAGAAGAAGAAGAAGAGAACCCCTATAGCGATGCCATTGAAAATTTAGTCCCTTCTTCCTCTAGAAGAAGATCCAGTTGATCCAAATCCCTTTGCTAACATATTTTCCCATTTGAATATTCCTCCACCCATGGACCCATTTTCCAAAAAACAAGTTGGTGATCAACTTTCTTTGGTAGTCTATCAACCAGGGAATCAACAAGTGATTCATCTAAGGATGGATAGACCTCCACCTCCTACCTTTCCATTTCCTATCACTGATCAAAATGATAACAATAACCTTAAAAGAATTCCTGCTTCAAATCTTCCTAAGTTCTATGACCTAGTGATAGAGGATCTTGATACATTCCTTTTTGAATTTGATATCCTCTATAGAAGCTATGATTACACCATTGATTCTCATAGGCTTAAACAATTTCCCGCTACTCTGAAGGAATCGACACTAATATTATTATGGTTTTAGGGAGAGATGTTAAGAATACTTGGGAAGAGATGAAGACAATATTTCTCAAAAATTACAAAGAATATTGTAGGGGAAATGATATGAGAGGAGATGACATCTTTAGAATGCAGCAAAAAGAAGATAAAAGTATAGAGGACTATATCTCAAGGTTCCTGTTTAACCTGTAGAAGTACACACACTATTAACTCAATGAAGAATCTCATAAACTTCTCTTTTTAAGGGGAATCAATGAAAGTTGTATTGAAGCTTTGGATTTGATTGGAGGAGATATCACCCAATAAACTTGGGAGGACATTAAAAATATATGTCATAACTACTCTAGACCAGATGGCAAGAAGGGAAGAGGTTACCACTCCACTAAGGGTAGCTTAGCTAGTAATAGAGTCTCAAGGATAGAAATCACTCACCTACTTTCAGATTTCAAGAAAGATATCATCAACAATATAGATGCTTAGTTGGACAAAATACAAGCCAAGAAGAAGCATGAGGAGGCATAGATAATGCTATAAAATTATTTCCCTCACTACAAACAAAAGAAGGATTGTAGATGCAAGATGGTGGCTAACATAGAGAGAAAGAAAATTCCTATTGAATTCAAGCTAGTAGAAGGAGATGATGATTAGATTTTCTTCATTTCTCAAAGAAGGCCAAGGGCTCCAAGACAAGGTATGCCACAAGACCCTTCAACTTTTAGTGGTCCTTATTTAAATGTGCAAGAATTTATCTAAGGAAAAGAATGAAAATTCCAAGATCTAGAAGCTCAATTGATAGCACAAATAATAGAGACAAAATGATATGATCAATTGATTGATTCAATAATGATCAAATAATTATGGAAGAATACAATGTAGATATGCTTGAATATATAGGCAATGCATGATAACTAGAAGATATGCAAATGATAACCTATTAACCACACAATGTGGAATCACATGTCCACCAAAGATGGATCATCCTCCATTGTACAAAAAAGTATGTGCAAACACGTGCAAAAATGAGAGGATGATAATGTGATAAGAACACCAAAAGTGGATCTCACACATAAAGTGGAAAGAGATATCAACTCCACCTCAAGTAGAATTATCCTACACCATGTGCTAAAATGAAATGCAAACTCCTATGTTTCTACATGACAACTAATATGCAATGCATTATCCTAAGTAAACTTAAGTAAAGTATAATTGTAATTAATTTTAATTACACTAACACCCCCCCTTAAGTGTAACTTAGGGGAATACACTTAAGCTCACAATGCTAGATGACAATGTATGATGGGTCTCGACTACTAGGCCATGTTAGGTACCCATATATAATATTCACGTGCAAAAATAATGAAATCTCTCATAAAGTAGAGAAAGAGGAAAAGCCCATGGGAAAAAGCCTCTCCCAAAAAGAGAGATGAAAAAACACAAGATGGATGGATGGATGGAGTACTCAAGACCCTCCTAATAAGACATACATCATGTATATACAAGCAATAATCCCCCCATAGGAGAGAAGAAGTGGAATAGAGACCAAGTAGCCCCCCCTCAATGTAGAATGTACACCAATGGTAGATTCTCCAGGCTAGATGTAGAAACTACTCCAAGAGTGTTGAACAACGTTCCTCCCCTTAGGAAGAAACAAAACTAAAGGGGAATGTATGGAGCCTCCCCAATATGTAGGAAGAAACCTAAAAAATTATGTAATCCCTGAAACCTGCACAAGTGTCCCCATGTCAATACTAAAAGGTGCCTCCTCTAAATCAGGTGTACTGGGCCACACTACTAAAAAGGCATGCCAAGATCTAATGAGGATGTATGTAGAACATGTGTCAAAGACTCAAGTGTTTCCTTTGAAGATAAAGAGATATCCTCTAACTTTCGTATCAAAGGATCCACAATCATGTCAACCTTGAAAGAATGATCAAGTGGAGAATGAAGAAGAGGGTCAGTGTGTTCCCTCACAAAAAATGAAGAAGGGTCATCTTCATTAAAGAGAATATGCATTTCATCAATAGTGTCTCCCAAATATGCAATGTAGGACTCCACAAGCAAACCTGCAATGTCTATCAAGAAGTCATCCCATGGAACTATGTATGGAAGACAATGAATGCCCCGGTGCACTGAATCACAAGAATTTATGGTTGTAATGCAAGCATCATTAGGATAAATAATAGATATGATTTCAATAGGAGAAGGAATAGAAGGATCAAGAACTTGATCACATGTGAGAATACCCAAGTTCAAGTAGCCAAAGTTCTCCTCAAAATCTGAATCATCAATAGAAGTGTGAGAAAAATCAGTTGAAGAATCATTGTCATCCTTAGGAACAAAATCTACAAAGGAGTATAACTAAGATGCATGATCAAGCACCCCAATAGAAATTATATCTCTACTATCCAATTCTTTGACAATAATTGAATCGAGAGTGTATTCCACAGTCTTCCTTGTTGCACCATTAGTGAGTTGATAGATGGAAAGAAGATTATGGGTTAAGTGAGGTACACACAACACATCATTGAAGGTTCCATCCCCTATATCAATGGTTCCTTTCCCAATCACATTCATGTAAGTATGATTTCCCATCAAAATCAGTGGCATGTGACAAGGCTCAAATGAAGAAAACATAGACTATGAAGATGGCATATGATGAGAAGCCCCTGAATATAGAATCCATCTCCTTGAATCATGACTTGATGTAGCAATGAAAGCTTGTCATTTTCCCTTATCTTTCTTGTGATCCTTTCCTTTATCAAAATCTTCATGTGAAGAAGATGTTGAAGTAGACATTCTCGAAGGTAGGCTTATTTTACTCTTCTTAAGAAGATTCTTGAGTTCATCAATATTTTTCTTGTAACAATGATGTTTGTCATGTCCATTCTTCTTGCAATATGCACAAGTAAGAAACTCCTTCTTGTATTATTTATCCTTGAAATTGCCTTAGGGTGAGGAGGTTGATTGTTCTTTCTCTTTTTGTATCTTTTGTTTTGACTGTTGTTGCTTCTTGTATGAACCTTTTCCTTGATTTCCTTGATTAGCCACCAATACATTAGACTTTAGAGACTTGAGAATCTCCATGCTTATCAAGTTTTATTTCTCTACCATCAACATCTCCGTGAAGGTATCAAATGAAGGCATGGTGTATGAAGCACACATAGTCAAATTGTGGGTATTGAAGCTAGAAACAAATGTTGCATACTCTGATGGAAGTTTTCTCATCAAATTGTAGATCAATTTTTCATCCTTTATGTCAATTCCACAATCCTTAACCATTTCTTTTAGGTCATGCACCTTAGTGATATAGTATTAGATTGTGTTAAAATCCTTAGGATCCAAATTTATGAGATCATTGTCAAGCTCATAACCCCTAGCTTGATCAACTTGACCATACAAACTAGCAAACGTATCACATGATTCCTTGACCATTTTCAATTGTTCAATATGGAAGATAAGGTCATCTAATACATACTTCCTCATAGTTCCAAGAGCCATATTATTTTTATCAATCCATTCTATTTGAACATTAGGATCATATGTAGGATCATCTGGTGCAACTATGGTTCCATAGAAGTTCAACATTATACCTTTATGAGGGTGATGAGAAACTTCATGTGCAAATGATGTCCAATGATGTTGGGAACTTGGATGATAGTTGTGTGACTATAACTGTAATTGATGAACAAATTGAAGTATTACTGGTTTGAGAATTGTTTTCAAAGAACACCCTTTACATAATGTTCCCTATTATTTTATGGTGTATCTTAATTTAACATTGCAACATTAAGAGGGGCTATTGGAATTGAAGGTTTCAACAATTAGGAGTTAGAATAGGAACTAAATAAGATTTGTAGATTTGTTTGAGTTATCTATCAATAATCTCCAATTACTATCATTTCTTTCAACATAATTATATGATCTTGTTAAAGTTAGTTGAACCTATATATTTGTATTCTCCTATGATGAATAATAAGCTACAAGTTCTTTTCTCTGATTGCTATTCTATTTTTTCTTTAGTATAATGTCTCTATTTTAACCAATTTGAGTATATTTATGAATTTTGCACACATAAAAAACCTTCACATTGAGAATACAAATAACAAGAACTCTTGTACTAGGTGGTATTTTTACTAATTATTACCTTAATCCCATGCACAAATAAAGAGATAGACCCATAACAAAGCATAAACTTATTCCTTGTTCATTCAAAAAAAATGACTCTTGCAAAGCACAATAAACATATATGATTATGCACAATTTTAAAATTTACATACATAAACAATACTCATATCCAAAAGAAGGCATACATAACATATATGGCACAATGCGCTCTCTCTCTCTCTCTCTCTCTCTCTCTCTGAGACACAATGCAATCATCAAACAACATAAATTACAATTTAAAAAATAACATGGGAAGACAAGAAGAAAAGCATTCAGAAATGGAATAATTAATTGCATTGGTGGTTGTAGTTTATTGATGACAATGAACTAAAACCCTTGGCTTCCCTATGACCTTATGTACTAGAACCTTTTGCACTACAAAATAAAACCCATGACCCTCAATCTTGTAGAAAAAATCTTAAGTCAACCACAAATTAAGAAGTGAATTGAGTGAGAGAGTGAATAATTATTAAATTTAGCTAAATATATAAACATCAAATCCAAACTAATAAATAGTTCTCAAACTTGAATATTTTAAACCCAAAATTTATTAATTGATTTCTTAAGTTATTTAATTTTAATTCCAAGTCTAATTGATATGGGAAGGCTGGGCTACATGCTATCTTTCATAGAATGGTGTGGTGTGAATAACAACAAAGGTAAAAAAATATGTTTTAATTTTTTCAGGTATAATTCACAATTTATGGAACCCTTCCTACACATGGAGTTTTACTTGATGATATCAATTGAGGCAATACGTTGTGGTAAATTCATTTCATTGGCGAGGGGCCAACAATGTTCAAACCCATGTTGAACTATTGAGCCCATAGGCCTTATGCCTTCGCTAGGGTTGTGGGCCTTTGCTGGGCCATTGAGCTCATAGGTTTGAACAAGAGAAATGTGGTTTAGCCTACATGAGTAGTGGAGTTGGCTTGAGCCTCAGGTTTGCTCCCTAGCAATCTTGAGTTCAATTCTAAAGCCCAAACTCAGTTGATGCATTTGGCTTGTAGGTGACTTGGTACATCCTAAAAGGATTAGTCTTGCCTCACCTTGCCCCTTCCTAACCCCATCTTGGTAGCAAGTAAAACCAAGGTAAGGTAAGTTAGGCGTTGAGCTGGGTCGTGTGGATACCTATAATGCAACATAAAAAAAGAAAAAAGAAAAAGAAAAAGAAAAGAAAAGAAAGAGAAATATGGTTTAATGGAGATTGATGACCCCTAGAAATGGCCTTGTGGGAACAAAGATTCTATAAATGGTCTTCTTAGTTTGGCTAAAAATCCAAATTTCCTCATCAACAAAAAAAAATGTTTTACTTTAAAAATTTATTTTCAATCATTTCACATTAAAGAAAAACTTTGAACAACAACTAATAATATTAAATTTCCACAATTCATAATGCAATGCTACTATTTCTAAATTTAAATACAACCTCCTAATATAATATTATAAAAAAATTTAATACCAAATTGTGTTTTTCTTTCAAATTAATAAATATGATGTCAAATGGCAGAAAATCGAGGGCAAAGGGAGAATATATATACACCGCTGAAACTACCCCTGGCATTTAGAGGAAAAATGTTGAGTACCACTCGGAGCTCACTCAGCTCATAGATTTCAATGGATTTACACAGGAGGCAATGAGAAAACGAGGGAGATTTCAACCATGGAGACTATATACAAGAGTTATTTCATTTCAAGGAGACATTTATACTTGTCAACATACTTTTGGTCATACACAAGCAATGACAGTGGAATACACAGAAAAAAAAGACTACCACCACAGAGGTCAGTTACACTCATCTAATAATTCCAATAAATTATCCAAAGATTATTCTCTTAATAGGATAACAACTTTTGCCGCACCTAAGCTCAAGAATTCCGATGTTCTTGATACCAATACAAGAAGCCCTCTTGATTGGCAAGATGAAAAAACTATGAATAGAATCCTTAACACCGTCACACAAAGCCATTGGAATAATTTAATTGAAATGGGATCAATAATGGGGTTCCCTCATGTTGTTCAACATGTTCTGATAAAACTACAAACGCGCCCTAAAGTAGCTCTTGAATTCCTCAACTGGACAGAGAGTCAGCTGGAACTAAAGCCTGATATTCATTCACTTTGTATTGTGATTCACATCTTGGCTAAGGCTAGAATGACTTCTTATGCTCAAGATCTTCTGAAAAGGGTCTTAAGTTTTGACTTTGGATCAACCCACTTAATTTTTGATAACCTTGTTGCCACATATAAGGCATGCAATTCTATATCCTTTGTCTTTGATTTGTTTATCAGGACATTGGTTTTTTTAGGCATGCTTAGTGGTGCAGTTGAAGTCTTTGGTTTGATGAAAAACTTTGAATTCATTCCAGCAATTGAGACCTGTAATGGCCTCCTCAGTGCTCTCTTGAAAGCAAAAGAAATAGATAGTCTGTGGATAGTTCATGCAGAAATGCTTAGATCCAAGATATCTTTCAATGTCTACACATTCAATATAACGATTAACGCCCTGTGCAAGCAAGGGAAGCTCACCAAAGCAAAAAAGGTTTTAGAGGATATGGAAGAGATAGGATGTAAGCCTACAGTTGTATCATATACCACTGTAATCGATGCCCATTGCAAGAGATATAAGGTGGAGGATGGTCTTAAGTTGCTGTCTGTGATGTTGGACAGGAATATTTTTCCTGATGTCTTGATTTATAGCTCAGTGATCAAAGGATTGTGTAAAGATGGGAGAGTTGAAGAAGCAAGTGGTTGTTTGACACAAATGATGGAAAAGGGTTTGATGCCAAATGATGCCATTTACAATGTGCTGATAGATGGGTACTGCAACAAGAGTAATATGAGAAAGGCTTTTGAACTCAGAAATTCAATGCTTCATCAGGGAATACAACCCAATGTTTGCACTTATAATGCTCTGATTCGTGGGCTGTTGATTGAGGGCAGAGTTGCAGAAGTCAAGGACCTTATTAATGAAATGTCTGAGATGTATTTAGCTCCTGATGAGATTACCTACAACATATTGGTCAATGGTTACTTCAAAGCAGGGGAGCTAGAGGAGGCATTTAAGAACCAAGCAGAAATGCTCGGTAAGGATTTTCTTCCCACCGTTGCCACTTACAGCTCTCTGACTTGTGGGCTTTGTACGAAAGGTAAGATGGAGGATGCAGAGTGGCTGCTCAAAAAGATAATTGCAAAGGGTTTGAACCCCAATGGAATAATGTACAATACTTTGATCATTGGACACTGTAATATAGGAAACATTGAGCGAGCCTTTGATCTGATGCATGACATGGTCAAGAGAAATATTTTCCCTGATGATGTTACCTACAATACACTTATTCATGGACTTTGCCGGGTTGGAGAGGTAGAGAAGGCACGACAGCTTCTGGGAGAAATGACCAAAAGGGCCACAGAAGTTAGTCATGTTACCTACAACACACTTATTAGTGGGTACAGTAAGAAGGGTGATAGGCAAGAAGCTTGCAGGGTACGGAGAGAAATGTTAAGGAAAGGTTTCAATCCTACCGTTTGTACTTATAATGTACTTATTCATGGGTTATGCAGGACAGGAAATGGAGAACAAGTAGAGGAACTCTTGAGAGAAATGGTAAAGAAAGGCCTTGCTCCAGATGATAATACTTACTTGTCAATGATACAGGGACTCTTTGAGAAAGGCAACTTGAATGAAGCTGTTGATTTGCGAAATTCGTAGTATGCATGTGGTCAAATTTGACAGTAGTGCCTCAAGCTTGGTACATTATGTGAGTAATTTCAGTTGGGCTAAACATCCTTACCAGTCTCACACAATTGCTTGTCATGGAACAAGCATAGATCAATGAGAACTAGTCTAACTAAAATAATATCTTTCTATGCATGTCATAAATATGGTCCTTAGGCACATTTGTATGCAGTCTCTGCATAGCATGGCTTCCCAAGATGAATCAACAATGTTAAGATTTCTATATAAACAGTCCTCATGCATTAGTGCAAGAAATTCCACTGCATGTGCATTTTCTAGTTGAAGGCAGTTTCATTGGATCTTTTATGATGATCCTATACCCCGCAATCAAAAGTTATGAATTACCCTTGCATACGCTTCTGAGACTAATACTAATGAATTAGCTCATTACATGCAAAGAATTAACCCTCATATCACAGGAGCTTGCAGCACCAAAAAAAAGGAATTCTTTTTGACTTTCAAGCAACATTTAACTGATAATTTTTTGAGTGACATAACTGCCTTCGCAAATTGACTCTCTTCTTCCATGGTTGATGGCTCTTTCAGAAGAAGATTTTTTGAAATATCTTAGTCTCATAGCAGTGATCTATAGCCCAGAGGTTATCTGGGGATCAACACCCTGAATTACCGGTATTCAGATGTGTTACTAGTGGAAGTGAATTCCATAAAAGGAATCAGATAAAACAGAAACATCATTAATCCACACATCAGAGTGGTGATGGAGAACTGAATAGAAATCTATAAATCTGTTGTTCTGTACATAATATTCTCTCTGAAAAGATGAGTTATTCGTGACAATTGAATTTCTAAACCTATGGGCTATGATCTGAATACATTATGTTGACACAAGTATCAGCCAAGACGAGATGAATGGAGGAAAACCCTTTGCAGGAGGTAAAGCAACCATTTCATTGATTGGTGTAAATTCATTACATGATTCTGAAGTTACCAACGAATGGTTGGTTCTGCTGTCCCCATGAGAAGGGAATTAGGGAGCACAAATAGTAAAGGGCATTGCTTCCAGGTCCTGGCATCAATCGACCTCAACTCTAAATGATCTGGGGTGACCAATATCTAAGTCAGAATGTTTTCTTCAAGCTGGAGATTCTTTCAAATATTGATACTAACCACAGAAGTCATGTTGCCACCTGGATAAAGTTACCAAGTTCTGTTATGTTATTAAATATTTCGTTCTCCTTTTGAGATTCTTCATCAGTTTTCTGTTGCAAATTAATCTTGTTTTCAGCTGCATTGAGCCAGTGGCCTAGTTAATGAATCACATCCTTGCTGAGTACATATTGTACGAATGACTGTTGGAACAGAGGCATTGCTTTCTTCTCCAATATGAGCAATATTTGTAAAATATATTTATATTATGACAACCATTTTAACCACTCCTAAGGAATGGTAAAATATTAGTAAATCAAGTTTATACCAAATACTATTTAACACATACTTTTGTAGAAGTGATCATAATGATGTGTTGCAATATTAGAGAGCTTGCCTTCCATTGTGGTAAAGATGAACCATTGCACTGTGGTACAAAACAATGAGTGATATTCTTCATCAGTTTGCTGCTACAAAGTAATCTTGTTTTCAGCTGCATTGAGCTAGTAGCTTAGTTTGTGGAATCATATCCATGCTGATTACAGTGTATGAATGACTATTAGAACAGAGGCATTGCTTTCTCCAATGACTAGAGCAATATATATAAAATATATTGATGATTATGACAACTATTCTTAACACTCCTAAGACTGACTTGGTCTCAGTGATGGTAAAATAGAATTAAATCAAACTTTAAACCAAAAACTGTTTAACACACTTTTGTATAACTGACCATAATTATGTGTTGCAATATTATTGGGCTTACCTTCTATTGTGGTAAAGATAAACTATTGCACTCTGTTACAAAACAATGAAGGATATTCTTCATCATTTTGCAGCTGCAATGTAATCTTGTTTTCAGCTGCATTGAGCCAGTAGCCTAGTTTGTGGAATAAAATCCATGCTGGTTACGTATCATATGAATGACTGTTGGATCACAGGCATTGCTTTCTCCTCCAACTAACATAAGCTATATGTGTAAAATATGTTGATGATTATGATAACTATTTTACCCCTCCTAAGACTTACTTGGTCTTTAGGGATGGTAAAGTTTGACTAAATCAAAATCTAAACCAAATACTGTTTAAGTTTAACACATTTTTGTGCTAGTGACCTTAATGATGTATTGCAATATTAGAGGGCCCTCCTCCCATTGTAGTAAATATAAACCATTACACTCGGGTGCAAAACAACAAGGTGTATTTATGGGATATGATCAATCATCAAACATACAACTACACATTACGAGATAGAGATAAAGTCAACTCTTGGAAGTCTCAATTGTCTGGATCAAGGAATCAATTTCAGTGGAACAATAAAGCTCAACTCTAAGATTACAGATACTGTAATACCCAGTACTTGTGTTGGAAAATTAAATGTCAAAAAGGCACAGCCTAAACAGCTGCAGCAGAACACCACGGTACAATATTAATCAGAACAGAAGAACACAACAAAGCATGATGCCAAAAGCAGCAGTCAAAAGTAGGAGGGGCAGTTAAATATAAAATTAGGAAGATAAAAATAGGACAGCTTTTTTGTTTTTCAAAAGCAAGGCTATGCTTAGAGTGATTTCTTTTATTCTGCGCTCCACAGGGACGCATCCCCTAGGTTGGTACCCCCGGTCCTGTACAGGGGATGTGGGGACGGCTTTTTAAAGTACCCTGTCCGTCCTTTTTGTGTGCAGAAATCCAGAAACATTTCTGGGATGCTTCTGGGAGTGATTGGGAACGTAGGGGACAGCCAGAAGTCTCCGGGACGCCCAGGGAACTCCTAGGCGCCCACTGGCCGTCTCTTATGGTCCAGGCCACTTTTTTGATGGCCAAAATTTAAAAAAAACCCACACACATTGTTTAATTGCAATAAAAGGCCAGATATTGATGTTTCATTGCTGTTTGTGACTTAGGTAGTAGTGCATAGAAATCATTCTACAAATTCTGTAATACATCAAGTCCTCATGCATCGCCTGCAACATACATATTATGATCCAATGCTTTAGCTACAACATATCAATTTTAATCGAACACTTCAGATGTCCTTTTCAGCTTGATAGGGCTTGTGTTCAAAAAGCTCATCAATTTCAAATAATCTCAAGAAATCAGTGCCGTTGATTACCCTTTGTATCTACAGACATTAAGGGACCAAAAGAATTATTTATTCCCTAAAATAGTTACGGTCCATTCTAAACATTGATCACTGCCACCTGATGGCCTGACAAGTTGCTTTGGTTATCCTTAAAGATTTTAAAGCTTTTGTCTATGTTGCATAGAGTTTCTAGGACAGGGATGACAGAAGATGGCGTGATGTGTTTGAGGGATGGAAGCCTTTCTTTTGGGGACAACAATTAAAAAAATAGGGAAAATCATAAGAAATATCCATTATTTGATTATAAGGCATTTGTCATACATATTGTAGAATCATACTATGTAACATTAGAGCTGAATTGAGAATTCACATGAGAGCTGACAGAATATTTCATTATTTTTATTGTCAATGTGCATATACAACAGAAGGCTACAACTACAAAATGTCAAAATGTAGAAAATTTTGAAAAACAATGTATCTATCTAACTCACAACAGCAATGAAAGCATAATATGTATGCACATTGACAATGAAACCATTTGAATTTTGTTAATTTGTTTGTTGATTCTCATGTGAAATTTCAATTCAAGTGTAATGCTATGTATTAAGCTTCTACAATGTATATGATGAATGCTTTATCAATGTTGATATGCATATTTGAAATTTCCTTATATATTTAAAATTACCCTATTTTTTTAACAGCCGTCCCCTGCCCTCCCCCCAAAAATGGCCTAAAAGTACCCCTTTATCAGACAGACGTCCCGACGTCCCCTGCCATCCCCATCCCTATCCCCAAAACTCCATGGAACATAGCTTTTATTGTTAGATCTAGAAATGTTAGATCATCGCTAGTATAGCAGTGAGAAAAATTAAAAACAATACAAAAAGCGATTTTGGAAGCTTGGTACGATGCTAAAGTGGAGTAAGTGATTGATTTGATTTGACAAAAAGAGAAATCTCTTCCAAAAAGTCTTCTACGTCTCTAACATCCTATGGATAAATTTTAGTTTTCTATGTTTAATTTTTTTTTTCGAGGTTGCTGCCCTGCCTCTATTCCAAATGAAATTTCCTGGCAGTGATATTAGAGCTACATTTATTGGCAGAAATGTTTATTACTGCAGGTGAGGATAACATTAGACAAGTTCAGATTTGAAGGTTCTTCACTAGAGCTCAATATCCTAATTACTTCGAAAAAAAAATATTCAACTTCGTTTGATTTGCTATGATGGCAGCTTACATAGTTTAAAAGAGATTTTTTAATTATTGCAGAGATTACTTGAAAAGAGTATTAATATGGAAAAGAGTGTGGGATATAGTAGCAACTAGCAAGTGTTTATGTTGAACCTCAAGATTCAAAACATAGAATGCAAAAGATTAAGAAAAGCTAAAACTAATGATGAAGTACTTTTCTATATTAATAATGCAATAGATGCAAGTATTTACCTATGGATCAGGTTACAAAACATCAAAGGAAGTATGGACCATATTAGAAAACCCATTTTGAGGTACAAACCAGGTAAGGATTACAAAGCTCCAAATCTTAAGAGTGAAAGATAAACATAAATTAATAGTAGAGTAACATGCATAGTGAATAAGATGAGAACATGTGGGAGTGGAAAATTGGATTAGCGTTACACAAGTTCATATTAGCACTATCCACTAGCACCTTACGTTGTCGCAAGGTGAAAGTCTAGAGTTGTCATACTTTAGGACAACAAAGTATTTATGGGTGAAACAATTTCACCTAAATCAGCCTAGCATGTATGTGGAATAAAGAGTTCAAAGTAAGAGATTTTTTTCCAAAACTATTAAATCGATAATCTAATTTTAAGATTTAAACGGAATTAGTTTTGATAGGGGGATGGATTCGAGAGTCTGTGTTGCTGCTTTGGACTAGGGCTTCCATGCCCTAGACATTGTTTGCTATCTAGAGTGCGTGCGGGATGGGGTTGTCGAGTGCAGAGTTGTGGGGTGATTGCCGTGTTCGGGGAGGGGGTCGCTGAAGGCTGGGCTTGTAGCGTTTGCCATTTTTGAGGGTTTGAAAGGTGTTTGCAGGGGTTTGTTGGGTGTTCACAGGGTTTTGAAGATTTGTTCTTTGGTGCTTTGGTAGTTGTGTGGAGTTTGGGTGGTGGGATCTGCCTTGTTTGGTGTATCCAGTTGAGGGTTTTTTCATTTTTGTCTTTTGTCCAGATGGAGGCGCATGGGGTTTCCAATAGTTTGGTGGTTGTTGGTGCTATGCCACCCCATGGATCTTCTTCGGGTGTGAATGCAAGGACACTAGACTCCTTTTATGTGGGAGCGAGCTCTAAATCAAATAAAGTGAATGGTTGTCTTCTGAGGAGTCAAGATTGTCCCATTCTCTTCATTCCTTCTGAATTGGTTATGGAGGATGTTGCTTATGGAGCAAACATGCACTAATTTGTAAATTTCTTGGGATTTGCATTTCTTTGTCAACTTTGGAAGCGTGGATTCGTTGTTCATGGCAGGTGGAGGGAGACATGGAGATTATGCTTGTTGCGAATAGCTATTTCATGGTTCTGTTCTCTTGCATGTCTGATCGAAACCGTGTTTTTGAGGGAGGACCATATTTTTATGATCATGTGGGCTTGTTTGTTAAACCTTGGCATGCGAGTTTCAATTCAGCAGAGGAATTTCCCTCGAGGGTTCCTGTTTGGGTTTGTTTGCTGCGACTTCCTTTAGAGTTTTGTAGGGAAGATATTTTGCGCCAGATTGTAGCCTTGCTTGGGAAGCCGATTGCAATAGCTTAGTAAACCCTTGATAAAAAGGTAATTGATTTGAATAATCTGTTGCCAGATTCTTTGGACATCTATTGAGGCTCTTCTACATGGGTGCAACAATTAGATTATGAATCTCTTCTTTTCATTTTAGATATTCGTGAGTATGGACATCTTCAACCTCAGTGTCCTTAGGTTAATAAGGAGATTGGTGGTTGTATTGGTGGTCTTGGTGGTTCTCCTTCCTCAATTCGAAGGTGGACAAAGAGGGAAAAGGGAAAGCCCCAATGAAAGAAGATGGCCCTAATAAGGATGGTTTTATGCCTGTTAGGCCCCAGGCTAAGGGGAGGGGACAAAAGAGGCCCTATAGGGATAGGTAGACTGATGAGGTTTTTAACCGGTTTGAGGTGCTAGATTCTATAGCCTTAGAGGAAGGAATGAAGATGTCTCTTCCAGTGCAAATGTTATGGATGTGGGGGCTATGCAACAAGAGTCTACTGTATTGAGTTAGGGTGTTGTGCAGCAGCAAGGAGTGTTCCCTACTAGTCCCGAGTTAGGGGCTTCAAGTGACCCTATAGATTTACAGGATGACATTGTTTTGGACAACTTGGCTAAGGAGGTGCAAGCATCTTGTAAAGGTAAAGGGTCTTCTCCGGCTTTGGGTTTGCAACAAAGACCCCTCAAGAAAGTTCTTTTGATACTTCCTCAAAAGGTTGTCGCAAAAAGGATCAAGAGAAGATTAAATTAGGTGGTGAATTGCTAGTGGAATTCGGGTCTATCAAGCCCATTGAGGCTCACTTCTCCCACTCTATTCAATGATTATTCTCTCATGAAATATTATGGGATTGAATAGCATCCCTAGACAAAAGGCTATTCATGAGTTGGTGGAAATTCAGTCTTCTACTATCTTTTGTATTCAAGAAACTAAGATTTCAGTTGATTTCGTGCTTCTAGTTTTTGGCATCATGAGCAGTGCTAGTGTGTTGGTTCTTTGGGGTGCTTTGGAGGTCTGGCTCTTTTTTGGGATCCGATAAAGATTGTTCCTCTCTGATGGATATCTAGCCACTCAACTCTCTATGATTGCATCTAGTTTGGAGACTGGAGAGACAATTTTGGTTACTAATGTGTATGCTCCAACTAATTTTCATGGCAAAACCTTGCTTTGGTCTCATATAAGGTTTGTTAGAGCATGTGCTCCTTTACTTCCTTGGGTTTCAATGGGAGATTTTAATTGAGTGTTAAGTTTGGAGGAGAAAAGGGGCGGGTTGGCTCATTTTGGTCCTTCCTATGAGCTCTTCCGCAAAAATGTCGACCTCTTGCATTTAATTGATATCAAGCTGGCTAATGGGATCTTTACTTGGAATAACAAAAGGGGTGGAGAAGATGCCATCTTTTAACGGGTGGATAGATTTTTGGTTTCTTGTTTTTGGGTTGGAGGTAGCCTGAGTCCTACTTTTGAAAATCTAGATTGGAGGGGCTCTGATCATTGGCCTATTAAATTTTCAGCTACTTTTGTTGTAGTTTCTAAAAATCCTCCTTTTAAGTTCCAGCTGATGTGGCTTCAAGACTCTTTCCTCCATGACTTAATGGTCTAGTGGTCGAGAGATGGTGGCCTTGCCTACGGTATTGTTGTGCATTCTTTTGTTAAGAAATTACAATATGTTAAATGGTAGCTTAAGAAATGGAATAGGTTCTGCTTTGGTAATCTTTATGCTATGAAGATTAAGGCTCAAGAATGTCTGGTTGTTATCACTCGTCAAATTTGGGATCTTGGTTTTTTAGAGGACTTTGGGTAGAGTGAAATCCCAAGTTGTTAGAGATTTGGAGGAATGGGAACTTAGGGAGGAGATTTTTTGGAAGAAGAAGGTCAGGATTTATTGGTTTCAAGAAGGGGGTAGGAATACTATTTTTTTTCCATAAATATGTGCAAGCTTGTCATAATAGGAATTATATATCCTCTTTGGTTAATTCAGATGAAATTCAATTGTCTTCTCTGCAAGCTCTATCTCGTGAAGCTACCCTATACTATTTTGCTCTCTTTTTTGATGACTCATCTCCTGTTGAGAATGAGGAGAACACGATCCTTGCTGGTATTCCCTCTCTAGTCACCAATGTGATGAATGATTCCCTCATGCTTTCGATATCTATGTTTGAATTGGAGGAGGCTGCTTTTGGGATGCGTAAGGGCAAAGCTCCAGGCCCTAACGGGTTTCCAGTAGATTTTTTTCAAGAATTCTGGGATATTGTTAATCTGGATATGTTGGAGGTGGTCCGTGAATCTTATGTCAGCAAACAAATGCTCAGGGCCCTGAATTCTACTTTTCTTGTTCTTTTTCCAAAAAAGTAAGGTGCTAATCAGCTAGATTTCTTTTGGCCTATTGCTCTATGTAATGTGGTCTACAAAATTATAATTAAGCTAATTGCTAAGAGGCTCAAACCTTGACTTGTCGCCATGATCTTGGATGAGCAAGGGGGTTTTGTGGCCGGAAGACAAATTCTAGATGGGGTGGTAGTTGCTTCTAAAGCCATTCACTCTATGGCAGTTTCCAAGGAGAAATTTGTGTTCATCAAACTAGATATGGCTAAAGCCTATGATAGAGTTAAGTGACACTTTTTGTGGAAAATCCTCATTGCCTTTGGCTTTAGTCCGGAGTGGGTTAGTTGGACTACGAGTTGTGTTACTTCTTTATCCTTCTCTGTTATTTTACATGGGGAGCCTTCTGAGTTATTTGGAGCCCCTAGGGGTCTTCGCCAAGGGGATCCTCTTTCTCTCTATTTTATTATTATGACTGAGGGCCTTGGTAGGTTTATTAAGTCTCGGGTTTTTCAAAACCTGATTCATGGTTGGAGATGGGGTAATGGGCTGCCCAAACTTACTCATCTCTAGTTTGTAGATGACACTACTCTTATGGGGATTTCTCAATTGCATGAAGCTGATTTCTTCAGGCGAATGTTGGATATTTATTTGGCTACTTCAGGTGAAAAAGTCAATAAGCATAATGTTATTACTAACCGGTTACTGAGAGGGGGGGTGAATCAGTAAATACTTGATTTCTATTATAATTCAAAACTTGTTTAATTATCCTTACTAGATAAGCAGAATATAAACAATCATTCATAAGCATAAACAGAAACACACAGATCAACACAAGATGTATACGTGGAAACCCTCGGTTAGAAGGAAAAAACCACGGTGAGACAGAGCTCACAACTTCACTACTGCAGAATGAAGGCGCCCTGTTAGGAGTTTACAAAGCACTGGTGAAGGTGCTACCCGGTTAAGGGATTTTATAGAAGATCGGTTAAGATCTTAACCCTATTAAGAGTTGCCTGGTTAAAGGACTTTCAACATCAACAAAGATGTTACCCTGTTAAAGGATTTTACAAAGAACCGATTAGGTCCACCCTGATAGAGGGATTTCAATTTGCTTTCACACCTTATAAAAGCAATGATCTCATATGACATTGATTGTCTGATTAGATCATAACTGTTGATCTCTTCCCCAATTCGCTTGGCTGTTGAATCTTTTCTGCTTCTTTGCCTTTCACCTCTGGTGACTGTGATCTCGCTCTACTCTGCTTTCTCTTTTCAACAATATTCAACAACTCTCTTTTCTTGCGTCCTATGACCTTGAAAACATCTGGAAGAATAAAGCTAACTCCTGTTAAAAAGCTAACTCCACTTTTGAGCGATGGATGCTCTGCATAATCCGGTTTTAACTCAAATTGCTCCGCAGAATCCGGTGCGGATCTTTATGCAGTTAGACCAGTATACTCTTATACCCGGTTCATCCCTGTATGCAACCTAAGATCAGTACTGTGTACTCGGTTCGGTCTACCGATGTATCCCCTTTGCTTAGTCTACCAATGCATACACTATGTTCCTAGTCTACCAGTGTCTTTAAAGTAACGTGAGTGACCGGGACCGATGAACCTTTACCGGTGTGAATGGTGTTTGTGAATTACACTAATGACAACTTATATTGCTAACAATCTTCCCCTTTGTCATTGGTGGCAAAACCATACACAAAACCATACTCACTTACATGTGATATTATTATACCTTGTTCTTAGTAGTAGACTTCTCTTTCCTCTGTAGCACACTTCCCCTGTTCCAGACTTCCCCTATCTGAATGCCCTTTGTTCTGTCCTAATCCCTTCTGTTTCTCTGCATCTTCTTCCCCTTTTTGCCCTCATAGGACAAAGGGTTAAGCTTCACATAGGATTTTACATTTGAAGCTTTGTGAAGATATCCTTATAGATCGTCTTGGCAGAGTGAAGAAACGGTGCCCATTGACCGGTTAAATATTCAATGTTCTTTTGGGCTGCTTTTAGAGAAACAATGATGTTCTCCATATCCTCCACTATTTTTAATCAGGTTCATTGATCAGAATCCTTGTAGAAGTTGTTGTTTGCTGCATTGAGTCAAATGTTGGTGCCAGAAATAACTGAAATCCAATAAGATCCTGGATTCTCTTATTTTGCTCTTCTGCAGTCTTTCTGAGAATTAGAGACAGACTCGTCATTTCTCTGCTAAAATTTGTTGCAGACTTATTTTTGATGTCAAATTGAGAAGACAATGCTCTAATGTCTTTTGTGGTCTTTGCAGACTTCTCAGTCAGATCTTGCAAAAATATTTCAAAGTTTGAAGTCCTTGTCATCAAACTTCCTGCAACTTGGATCTGCTGTTGAAGAACTTTTAAGTTGTTTGACAGAGTTACCTTGATATCTACAACTTGTTTGTGGAGAATCTCGATTCTCTTCTCGTAGTGGTCTATGGCTACAGTTTCTGGATCGGTGAGATCATCACCGATTGCTTGTGCCAATACTTCCAGCTGATCTATCACCGATGCGTCAGGCACAAAAATGCACAAGATATTCTTCACAGTGGTCAGGACCATGTCCTATTTCCTCTTGGTCAACTCCTTGAGCTGTCTTGTTGACATCTTGCTGATGTCTACCACTGTATCGGTGGACTTGCTCCTTTTGGCTTCTTTATCCTCAGCAAAAGACAACTTTCTTTTTGATGAGGAGGAGCTTGGAATATCTGTTTGCTCCTTCTACTTGGGCTCCTGTTCCGGTTGAGCTTGCTCAGTTTGTACAGGAATTTCTTGCTCTTGTTCTTTATTTTCTTCATTTCCTTCTTGAGCTGTATCTTTAGGTTGTACCTCTTCTTCAGGTAGGTTGTCTTTAGCAGGTGCTTCTTTATTCTGAGCTTCTTCTCCCGGTTGCATTTCAACTTCTGGTGGTACATCCTGTTCCTGTTGAAGTTGTTCTTCTGGTGGGACTCCTTCTGTGTGTTGCTCTTCAGCTGTATGTAACTCTCCCATAGGAATTTCAGTTCCCAGTTCAGGTTCTACCTGTTCAATGTTTATCTGTTCACCAGATGTGAACTCCTCTGCTTGATCATTTACATTACCGGTTGTTGGTTCTTCACGAGCAGTGAATTGAATTGGTGGTGCCCGCACTTGTTCAGTTTGATCCCGAGGACCTAATTTTTCAAGTGTACTAAAATCATACTGTTGCCAGAAGTCCAGAGTCTCTTTATAGACTTGATTCTCATATCCGTTTAGAATCTGTGCAACTCTATACTTGGTATCCAAGTTCATTGCTGCTTCCTCTAGTAGAAGCTTTATTCTTTCTTCACTGAGACCAAGTCTGACCTTTAACAGTGTTTCCCTATTGATCCTCGTGTTTGTGTCTAGACCGGTTCTCCATTTAGTTTGAAGCCTGGAGTTGAGTTTCAGTGGGAACTTGGACCTATAGTCCCTTGGAGTTTTATGATAATCCATAAAATTTTCCACTATGGCTACAATTACTGCCTGTTTATCTTCTTCTTCTATACATTGTACCACTTAGCAGTATTATCTACTTCACCGAAGTCCATTACCTCATCAACAATTTCATTTACAGACATTGGGCGAGTGTTACCTTTGCTTGGAGAGATGAGAACGGTTGGACGTGCTGGCTCGCTGCTCTTGTCATCAGTGATGTCGACGATGACCGGTTCTTTAGGATTCTTCTCTTTGACCGGTGCATTAGCTCCAAGCACTCCTTTTCCCTTTCCGGTGTCAAGCATTGGTGGAACTGTTGTTCTTTGGCATGCTTCTCTGCTTGCTTCTGGGTCTGAAAAAGTTTGGTCCACATCACTACTCCATCATGCACTCTCTCAGCTTCTCCAATAAGTATGAGACTGATCCTCCTTTTCGTTAAGAAGGTTTGCTGATGCAGTTCAGCCTGTTCGGTGGCTTCTTCCAAAGTGAGATGGTACTGAACCTCTAGAAGAGCTCATATTCTCAGCTCCTTTTCTTTGTCCATTGAAGCTTTCCATCTAGCTTGAATTTGTAAGAGGTTCTCCAGTACAATCTTGTGAAGTTCGGTAGGATGCAGATTATACTTATGAATGCAATGCACTACCGCTTCTTCAATCTTCCTCCTGTCTTCTACATTCACAAGCTGATATCTTCTGCTTACTGAACCCATTCCACCAGTTTCTTTCAATCCTGCCACAAATTCATCAATTGTGGGCTTCCTACCTCTTGGTGGATCCTCCTTTACCGGTTTGCTTGAACCCCTCTTCCTTTTGATTAGAGGAACTGTGTCTTTTGAATCTATCTCCTCTTGTTCTCCCTATTGGGTACTGGTTACCGGTTCTGCTTTCTTCCTTCGAGCCTTGTCACCGATTTCTTCTTTGGTGTGGGGGCCCTTTTGGTGTAGCCATTTTTTATTGGTGCCCTCTTCTTCAGATTCTCTTGAATTTTTGCGAATGTACCGAACCAGTTTGCAGTGAGATCGAGATTTGTTTCATTTAGGGCATCAACATATGCCTTAGCAATCTTGACAGTGATCTCATATCCCATCTCAGGAGCATATTCTATTCTTGGTTCCACTGCTTGAATGATGCAGTGATCAGTGGAAACCAGAAAACACACATCATCCTTGTATAAGTCAACAATGGTTGATGACACTCGCTCCCTTGCGTGCATCCTTAGTTGAAATGCCTCAAAATATTTGTTCATTGCATTACCTAACTAGTTTCCCAATTGGTTGGCCAATTCAGCTATTTGGTGCATGACCGGTTTGTCAGTTTTCCATGTCACTTTGCCAATTCCAGGAAAGAAATTTTGATAGTAGAAGTAGAGACATACCAGTAGGGTCTCGTACTTCATAGATTTCTTCCTAACAATACCGAGCTTCTTCATATTTTCAAATATTTGCCCGCGGAGCATTTTGCAAATATCATATTTGGCGTTGTCATACATTATCCGGTGAGTGGCATGTATGGCTCCTCCCGGTATACTGTTCAGATTACTGAACTGATAGATTTTGTAACCTATCACCACAGACGCAAACCGAACCCCTTTGTCTTCGATGTCATTCACTGTCATGAGGTGACCATCGGATTTTGATTTCGTCAGCTTTGTGACGATTGCATTTGAGATTGTTCGTAGGGTTAAAGCTTCCCCTTCCTGACAGTACCCAGTCACGTGATGCAGGTCCTCTTTTGTTATCTTTGTAGCTGCACCCTTTTGGAGCCAAAACTCTGGATTGTGCACTCGACTGAGGACCAGTCGAATCTAGTCAGGCCGGAAGATAGTTGGATAGGTGACTCCGTTGATAAGACCGGATGACACCAGCTTTGCATATCGGTCTTGGAGTCTTTCGTCCTCACACAGCGAGAGATACTCACTCTGAATGAATGTCTCACCAAGTTCTTCCTGCTTGGCGTGAAGGAACGCCGTGACGTCTTCAGTCAAGAGGACTCCGTTTGGCACAGATGACAGTGCACCAGCCATGTCGTTTTCCCTGTTCTGAATTGCCGCAATATCGTATGCAAGACGGTCCACTTGATTTTCCTTGATCAACTTCACGCTAGAGGATGATGAGGCCATTTCTTGATAACCGGTTACCACAGAAAGTCGCTTGATCGGTATTACAGACAGTAGCTCACAGTGATCAAAGCGCGAGAATTTTTACTTAGCACAAGAATTCGATAATCACAAAGAAAGCAAAGTAAAACTAATGAGTAAATCTCCTTCCTTTTATAATCACAGTGATCAAAGCGCGAGAATTTTTACTTAGCACAAGAATTCGATAATCACAAAGAAAGCAAAGTAAAACTAATGAGTAAATCTCCTTCCTTTTATAGAGTTAGGGCATAACAGTAATTACCAAACGGTAACTATTGTTAAACGGCTACAACATTTATTGCCTTACCTAACTTTTCTTTCTATTTTCGCTAACCGATGATCTGGCTTTTTCGGTTTGGCAAACCCCGGTTGATTACTGCTTACCTGTCCGGTTATCTTTGTAGACCGAGTGAGTTTACTTCTCACCAGTTCTATTGGGAAGAGTAGACGAGCTACCGGTTCCCCCTAGGCCTTTGCGGCTCAGTTTGCTGAAGAGATATCGCCATCAGCAGATGATGATCTTTCCTCTGTTTTCTCCTTAGCAGAGCTCTTTGATTCCTTTTTGAACCAAATTTGCTTGACTTCTTTCTCAATCTTCTTACCTTTGTTCTTCTCATTTGAAGGCGAGACCTTCTCCACTGGTTTGACCGATCCCTTTCTTTTGTTTATTGACCGGTTCTTGCACTCTTTGGCTAGGTGTTCAACCTTATTGCAGTGATAACAAACTATCCCAGTTGCCTTCCATGGGTTCACCCTTCTAGTGTTAGGAGATTTGCACCATGAGTCATTGTGACTGTGCATCCCACAGTTTGCACAGTTGGCTGTGCTCTGGTTCTTGTTTCTCTTGGTGAATACTGGTCTTGGAGATCTGAATGCCATTGTCTTTGATCTGCATTATTCAATCTTGTGTCCAAACTTATTGCATGCATAGCAGTAGCCCTTGAAGCTTCCCCTACTTCCACTGGACACAGTTGTGGGGTTGGACCAGCATTCATTGGTCTTGTGGCTATACTTGCAACAGTTCTTGCAGTAGCTGTTGTTTGGCTTTACCGGTGCATTCCTACAATCATTTGTTCTATGACCCGGTTTCCCACAATGAGTGCAAGAGGTGTTGAAGGTCTTCTTACCTTTTTGTGCCAGCGGCTTCTTCTTTTCTTTCTTGCTTATCTTGGCTCCAGAAGACTCACCAATCTCTTTGGCGATTTCACTGGTGAATCCAAGACCGGTGTGATCTTTGTGCTTTCTTTGAGCTTTAAGTTGCTCATCAAGCTTGACTGAGCTCTCGTTGTATCTTCTTAGGGTTTCATTTCTCTTTTCAAGTTCTTTCATCTGTTCCTTCAATTGATACAATTCTAGTGCCAGTCTCTTGCATGTTTCATCCCTATCATGCCAACCCTTTTGCATGTTGGCATTTTCTTGGGTGACAATTTACATGTCTTCTCGGAGTTGCAGAATGACAAGTTCATTTGCTCCTACAGCTTCTTCTGCCCGGTTCCTTGCTTTTTCAGAGGCTATTAATGACTTGACTACTGTGTTTCTTTCACCTTCAACCTTTCTCTTTTTCTCTATCGGTTCGGTCATCCTTAGGGCATTATCTTCTTGCTCCCTCTTAAGGTTAGAGATCTGACCGGTTAGAGTCTAGTTCCTTTCCATGAGCTTAGAGACTGCCTCCTCGGCTTTATCAGATCCACTCTGCCCAGAGAGTTCATCAATGGTCTCATTGCTCTCATTCAATTGTAGAGCCAGCTCCTTCCTTTTTGCAAGTGGTCTTCTCAGCCTATTCTCTAGAGAGGCAATGATGCCATTGGCTTCCTCAAGCTGTTTCTGATACCTGTAACTCTCCATGATCTTTTTCTCAAGCAGTTAAGCTTTGTATATTAGAGAACCTCGCTTTGATAACAATTGTTATTACTAACCGGTTACTGAGAGAGGGGGGGGGGGGGGTGAATCAGTAAATACTTGATTTCTATTATATTTCAAAACTTGTTTAATTATCCTTACTAGATAAGTAGAATATAAACAATCATTCATAAGCATAAACGGAAACACACAGATCAACACAAGATGTATACGTGAAAACCCTCGGTTAGAAGGAAAAAATCATGGTGAGACAAAGCTCACAACTTCACTACTGCAGAATGAAGGCGCCCTGTTAGGAGCTTACAAAACACTGGTGAAGTTGCTACCCGGTTAAGGGATTTTATAGAAGATTGGTTAAGACCTTAACCCTGTTAAGAGTTGCTTGGTTAAAGGACTTTCAACATCAACAAAGATGTTACCCTGTTAAAGGATTTTACAAAGAACCGATTAGGTCCACCCTGATAGAGGGATTTCAATTTGCTTTCACACCTTATAAAAGCAATGATCTCATATGACACTGATTGTCTGATTAGATCATACCTGTTTTTTTCTTCCCCGGTTTGCCTGGCTGTTGAATCTTTTCTACTTCTTTGCCTTTCACCTCTGGTGACTGTGATCTCGCTCTACTTTGCTCTCTCTATTCAGCAATATTCAACAACTCTCTTTTCTTGCATCCTATGACCTTGAAAACATCCGGAAGAATAAAGCTAACTCATGTTAAAAAGCTAACTCCACTTCTGAGCGGTGGATGCCCCGCATAATCCAGTTTTAACTCAAACTGCTCCGCAGAATCTGGTGCGGATCTTTATGCAGTTAGACCGGTATACTCTTATACCTGGTTCATCCTTGTATGCAACCTAAGATCGGTACTGTGTACTCGGTTCGGTCTACCGGTGTATCCCCTTTGCTTAGTCTACCGATGCATACACTCTATTCCTAGTCTACCAGTGTCTTTAAAGTAACGTGAGTGAGCGGGACCGGTGAACTTTTACCGGTGTGAATGGTGTTTGTGAATTACACTAATGACAACTTATATTGCTAACACATAAATCCTCAATCTATTTTTTCAATACTTTAGAGCCTATCTAGAGGAGGATTGCTAAGATCTTGAGATTTCAAATTGGGTCTCTCCCCGTGTGTTGCCAACGTAGGCTTTTTTGGTAGGATTTGCTTGATAAGTTGCACTGGAAGGTAAACAATTGGACTCATTGGTGGCTTTCTACTGCTGCTTAGGCGGCCCTTTTTCAATCAATGATTTAGGATCTTCCTATTCGTAGAAGTTTGGTTCGGGCGGCTCCTGTGTATTTTCTTAAGGAATTTGATGCCCTCTCCTACCAGTTTCTTTGGAGTGGTAGTTTGCAGAATTCTAAATGGAGCCTAATTAAGTGAGAATCTGTATGTCATCCTAAGGAGGAGGGGGATCTTGGCCTTTGTTCTGCTATCTTGAGTGGGCAAGCTCTTGCAACCAAATTATAGTGGCATGGTGTACTAGATAGGATCAGCTTTGGGCTCGTATTCTCACACATAAGTATTTACAAGGAGTTGAGTATTTGGATGTTTCTTGGTATCCTTTGGAGGGTAGGGGTTCTATGGTTTGGCACGCTCTGAGAATTGGAGCTTATTAGTTAGTTAAGAGGGGCCTTTTTTGAATCTGCAACAAGGGCTCTGAGGCTCTCTTTTGAATGGATTCTTGGGATGGTAATCCCCCTCTTCTTTCCATGTATCTGCATCGACAGCTCTTCTGTGATTGTTTTATAGCAGTTGGGTGGGATAAGGTTGTCCATTATAAGACTTCAGAATTTAGGCCTGGCTCTTGATTATAGATGGAAGGATTCTTCGGATTGGTCACCGGGTGGCTTAGAGAGGGCTCAGAACGAGCTGACTCAGATTTTGGCTTCTCAAGAGTGCAGTTCCTTGGTGGGACTGGATGTCCTGGTTTGGGGTGGTGATTTGACTGCTAAATACTTGGTATCTGCAGGGTACTTGTAGCTTAATAGACAGTTGTTTGGAGGTATTGAGGTGCCTTGGTGGAAAGAGGTTTGGAACAAATTTTCTTGGCCCAAATGCAATTTCTTCATGCGGTTGGTGGTTCGCAACTGATGTCTTACCTGGGATAATTTATGCAAGCGAGGCTTTCAGGGCCTCTCAATATGCGTTTTGTGTTGTAATAGTTAGGAGTCTATTTTTCATCTTTTATTTCAGTGCTCCTTTGCCAAGGAGATCTGACACATTTAGTGGGGTGTTTGGGGCCAGACCTGCTGGTATGCCTCCTCTTTGTCTAAGTTTTGGGCTCCTTGGGGTAAAACTTCTGTTGTTTAGGTTGCATGAGCTCCTGGTCCTTCTTTTTATACATAATGTCCTTATAACTAATCATATTTTCTTCTATTAATTAGATGGATATTTTGGTCTATTTAGTTAATTCATTAATATTTGTCCCTATTTTGGGTTTATAAAAATGTCCTTTTTATTGATCTGATTTTTCGTCTGGTAGAAGCGATTGACATTTGCACATAAGCATTTCAGGATACATTCATTGGCATCTCTTTGAAGAATTCTGTTAAGGTTCCTTGGTTCACATTTTACATACGTATCTGCAGAACATTTGATTCTTTGAGAACATTTCTTTCTTTTTGCAACGAAGATATTGGTAAGGGTTGTGAAATTCAGCTTTATATCCAATGCATTTGTTTTAAAGTTTCTATAGTTTTTTTTGCAACTAATTTATTTTTCTGCGAAATTTGAAATCATGGAGGGACAGTTATGCAAAACGCACGGCAAAACAGTTCATACTAATACGCTTTGAGGCATTTCCATAATCTGTTACGTCTCTTTGTGAGGCTGTTTTGATAAACAGCTCGTGCCTTGTCCATCTTGCATTTTTTTTTTCAAACGGTTTTCGTGCCATATTCATGCTCCCACATTTTGCATTTTGTCTGACAAAACAACTATAAAACGGTTCATGCCTATGCTGGTACAGTTTGGGGAATAGTACTGAGTTTTTCTGGAGATTTTCAAAGTCTTTTCAATAGGCGTTTTCCAGTATACGTTTCACATTTCCGACTTATAGGCATGTGTTTGTGGTTTAACCTGTGTGTTGATTGTCCTCAATATGTTTTCTGCAGCAATACAATCATTGCCTTCCATATCTTGATTGTCCGTGCGTTCATTTTGTGCGTTCGGTACTCTGTCAAACAGTTTGCTTGCCTTGTTTTGTTGCTTTGAGAGCATTCTTTCAAACAATACATGTGCTGTCCAGTATATATGCGGTTTCAGCAAGTTTATTTGATTAAAAAACTTCTAATCATTGCATCCATATAAACGGCATCTCGATTCTGCATTTTGTCAAACACTTGGCGACCATTTTCCATATTGCCATGCTTAGAAAATACATGTGATATTTGTGCACTGCTCTGCTAAATGCAGTGACATTGTCTTTGGACTGAAAAACATGGTTAAATGATTCTGAGTTTTGTTCTAAACTGCCTAAGAAACTGAAGAATTTTTTATAAGTTTGAGAAGGAACGAAGTGGGTAGACTAACAATAAAAATCTTGAGTGAAACTTTTCTTGAAACGACATGGCTAAAAACCATTTACTATAACGATGACAGAAATTTTATTGAATCAATTCTTGCATTTTGCCGGGAGTTTTTGATTTGGTATAGTTTTATTGTGTCTCGTTTTAGTTTGTCTAGTTTGTTTTAGTTTTAATGTTTTAGTTTTTTTTTGAATTAGTGTTAGTTTTTTTAAAAGTTTTTAGTTTTTAAGAATTAATGTTAGTTTGTTAGTTTTTAGATTTAACGTTATTTTTAGTTTTAATGTTATTTTTTCAGTTTTTAAATTTAGTTTAGATTTTTAAACTAATCTAATTTAGTTTGCGTTTTAGTTTTTTTTTTTTTATGTTTAGATTAGATTGGTAATTTAGATTTTGTTAAATTAGATTAATTAAATTAATTTAGATCATGTTTGTTAATTAGAATTAGATTTGTGTTAAATTAGTTTAGTTAGATTAATTTAGTTTAGTTTTTGTTATAGATTAGATTTTAACTAGATTAATTTTTAATTGTGTTTGATTTTCTTGGGATCTAATTCTTGTGTTTTTGTGCAAATTGTCAATCATTTGCTAATGATATTTGGTGTAGAATATTTTATTGAAAACCATATCTTGAAACTACTAATGTTATTTGATGCAGGACACATGTCGAAGAATTGTGATTTGAAACCAACTGTCTTCTTTTTATTATATTAGGCCACATTTCATTTGGGCTTTAAAATAGACACAAGTGTTTGGTGTATCTGGTGTGTTTGCACAAATCTTTTGTGTTTAGATTCCAAGATAAAACAAGTGTTTCCTCTCCCCTCGCCTTTGCAGATCTTGGGTGCAAGGGAATTTTGTTCTATCTTTTAGGGGACCCGCCTCCTGAGAAGCCCTTAAGACTGGGTGATATATAAGAAAAGTGGTTGTGATGAAAATCACAATCAACGAGGGATTTCTATGTCGAGATGAAGATTTCCCTCAGTATCCATGTTGTGTGTAAAAACTTGTAGAACTTAACTTCTACAAGTTTGGAGGCCTCCTTAATAGGGCTAATTTGCCACAAGTATAACCACTTGAACGAATGCCCTTACTGAAAAGCCACTTGTTGTAGTAGCCAAAACTCTTCTATTTGTTGGTGTAGGAGTTCAGACCACCTCTGGAGTCGTCCCATGTTCTCGCAGTGCAAAGTAGAGATAACAAATTCCTTGAGATCTTCGGATCTTTGGGAATTCGAAGTTTGGTGTGCCCGAGAAGTGTGTTGTGTAAGGGGGAGCTAGTGCCACCAATCTTTTAAACTATCCACTCTAAATAAGTGCAGCTCAGATTTATTTGTACTTGAATGTGCTTTTATAAAAAAATATTATGTCTGGTGTGTTTTATGTGTGTACAAAATAAACATCCTCAATCAACAATCAACACCACACTTGAAACATTGAAACCTTGTCAAAACAAACAACATTGTCACTATTGCTACGCATTTGAAGTAGAGAAGATGAAACATAGGTCATCTCAATCTTCTTGGCATCATTTTTTAGTTATGATCTTGTAGGGTTCATTTTCAACATTTGCATACTCCATACATTCCAATTAGGTCTTAGACTCCTGCTTTGGTCCAAAAAAATCCTTGGTTGACATCTAGGTTACATTCTTTGGGTCCTGTACTGAACATTGGTTAGCAAGATCCCTTCATCACTTATCATCTAACTTAGGGAAACATCAACATCCTAGGATAGAGTAACTTACTAGGAGTTCATCATCTCCTTCTTTAGCATACTCTTCCCCTTTGATCTTTTTTGAAATTGTAAATTTTGTATCTTGTTTGCACTTGCATATATGTTTGATCCTGCAACAAATATGTCAAGCAAGTCAGGAGATATGTTGATATAGACTCTCTTGGCCATGGAGATCTTTATTCAAGGCATTTGATATCGTGCTCACGTGGATGAAGAAAGCAATTTATACTATAGATTATAATTTGTTTTTTTGAGGACCATATTAGGTCCATCATGTAGTAGTTGAACACTATGAGCACCCACTTCATATGACAGTCTATGTTCTGAATCTCAAATGTTATGTAGTTAGTTTTAGAAGAGGGTATCCATATCATGATGAAAAAGGTAAAATAATGGCTCATAAAGACCCTTCAAAAATGTATATTCGCAAGGAATCTTCTTTTCCTTGCTTAAAAACAAATTTTCTTTGTCAATGTTTGTGGTCCAACCTTCACCAAAATATGGACAAGAATGGATAGAGCTACATTTCTCAACCTAACCTATTGGATAGTGGATGTGGCATGGCAAGGGTACACCAAAGTTAAGGATACTTTTTAATCAAGTTCATTCACAATTTTCCAATTCATCTATTATAAAATGGAATTGGCCCACTTTGTAAATTCATCTTGATAATTAATAGGAACAATTTTGCCTCTAGATAATTGGAGAAGTTAGTGCTTGTACATAGTGCCTTGTAGCTACAAGGTTAAAAAACTCTCAAGTATCACAAGACTCCAACCTCATTTTGAGAGATTGATCTCAACTATGTTATGCAAGTTTATGACGAGAAGGCACATGAGGGATCATTAAGGATTCTCCAACTTGTGACAAACTATCATAGTTGACTCAAACTTGAAACCTGATTTTCATGTAGACCTACTAAAGGCAAATGTTGGCTAGGGACAACCATATGATTTTGTTGTTTTGTAGTTGAAACTTGCAACCCTTGAGCCATTTGTTATGATTCTTATATAATATATGGACATTGATAAATAGAACATTTAAATTTCAATAATTTTTTTTGTCAATTTTCAATTGAAATCACAATTCAAGTCTAATATTTTCTTCATCAATATTATCATATGAATACTTTTTTTAAAATTCATTTTTTTAATAATCATCCCTTGTTGTCCCCTTAAATGTAAAAAATGCCAAAACCATGTTCCCCATTCCCCTATCATCTTTTTGTCAAAAACTTGAGAGATTATATATAACAACAAAAAACACTCGTATTATATTGTCTTGTAAAATACCATTTTTATTTAATAATAAATTGAAACTTATGATTAAAATAATTAAAAATAATTACATCTACAAATTTTTGACATGTGTGAATAAAACCTAACTCTAAATTATTTGTTTATAAAGGGTCACTATCTCATTTTACACTAAAGCTATAATATGTCCTAATGTGTTTACATAGTTTACATAATTGGGATAATGTTCCATGTATTGTTGTTAGGGTTCTCACTCTCATGTGCTCTCAAGATTGTTCCTTGCCTTGTGGGCATCATTAAAGATGCAATTAGTTAATCTATGATAATTAGAATACTCATTCACATGCATCTTTACTTCTTGAAGAATAGGTTGTGCTTAATAAGGTTGTTTGCAACCTCTTAATTACCACTTTCCTTCCCAATTCCTCTTGGTGGCAAGAAAACAAACTAGCCAGATTTTGACAAATTTTCTCAACTACCTTTTCGTATTTTCGTTGTTTTTGCTAATGAAGATAATCAAGATGTTAAAGTTAATTATGCTAATGATGTATGGAATCTTCCCACAAACACAAAACTCATTGATGTATGGAGTAAACCAAATGACTAAGATCCTCCTCCTCCTTTCTTTTTTATTGTTATAGCATTCTCTACTATAACCACATTTGTAATTTAAGAATGTAACTATCTCCAATCACTTTTTTTCATATATATATATATATATATATATATATAGATCAACACTATTCATTATAAATAAATTGATTAAAATAATAATTAATGTGAAGAAGTATTCTCTAATGAACACACTTATGATGAAATATAATAGTATAATCATTAAACAAAACTCGTCTTTATCTTGAATTTGACAATCATTTATATGTCAAAATATTAAAATTTAATATTTTCAAAATAAACAATTTAAAATATTTATTTATACATAAATTATTTTAATAAAATAATCACAAATATATTTACAATTGCTTTAATCTCTTAAAACACACAAGAAAATCCAAATTTGTCCATAAAAAAATAAAAAGAAAGTAAAAAATCCCAAATATACTATTTAAAAACTTAGAATACCTACAATGAACCACTACTAAACCCTCCCCCTACTCTTTATCTTTATAATTTATCCAGCGCATGACAAAATGCACGTGCGTTTAGTCTTTGCCAGGATCATAACCATTGGTCTCCGCCTGGAAGTTTAGCAATGATGAAAACATGCATTGCAGACTTGTCAAAAACTTTTGATCAAACTGACAGTCAATTTGGTAAGTAATACTAACCTTTGAAAATATGGTAACACTTTACAACTATTCCATCGTATAGTACTGAAAGAAACACCTAACCTTGGGAAAAGTGCTAAATAATAATAAATTAGACTATGAAATATTAGATATAAAAAAAATTATGTATTATTTTACTTTTAAATATTTTGTGAAATTTTCTTAAACCTTTGTAATAAATTTCTATTTTATACATATAATAGATTTACATTTTCTTTTATAAATTCTTATTATATTCCTAATTTATGTATATTACTATTATATCTTTCTTTACATTTATTTTTTATATTTATTTTCTATTTAAAAATAATAATTAATCTTAAAATCCATTTCAAACTATAATATAACAATTTTATATTACATCTTCATTTATATAATATAACCATATCAGTAATATCATCTTTATTGATAGAATCTTTATACTTCTTAATAACATAAATATTAATTTATATATAAATTAATAAAAAATTTATAATTATATAATAATTTTTCCCAATTTTCTACCATCTAACTTCTTATATAAAATCTTCAAAATATTGAAAATGATTGGATGAGGAAAGTTTGGTAACCACATGTGATATCTTGGGCATCAAGTAATAGCAACATATTTTTTAAGTTAATATGTTTATGAATTTTTTTAGAAAAGATTAATAACAACATAATTCTATCTCCTCCTTAAGGATGATAATTTTTTCAAGTTCAGTTTACTAAGTTTGGCTGGTATTAACAAAGCCGATATTTTTGTAATCACTATAATTCAGCTACCCTCTAGCTGCTTTTTGACCATTAGTTGCCCACCACCACAATCTACCACGTTTCTATCTTCCTACTTCAACTGTCCTTTTATAAAGTGGAATTTTATTGACTGATATTTTATGGTGATCCATCAATTTCATATTTATAATATATGATGGACTTGGTTTGGATTACAGAGACGAAAATGTTAAATGTTTCAATTTATAATGAACTTAAATGGAAAAAAAAATATCAAAGTTTCTTTTGAACAACTATATTTAGTTTGAATGGAGGTGGACGAAAAGATCATTCCGAATTCAAGTTTAGATGATCATAAAACATTTATAAAAAAAAACAAAACAAGAAATTAGCCATGACCAACATATTTAATGAAAGAATATGTTATTAAAGATATTAAGAATTTATTTGAAATTGTGTGTTACAGTTTAGTATAATTTGAATGTTTGAAATAAATATATAGTGTTTTGAATTTTTTATTATTATATTGTATGGGATCTTAGGACTTATAATTATGAAAAAAACACTTTTTTTAAGATAAGGGAGAAAATATTATAGGAATTACTATTACTCTAAGGTTTTCATTTTTTATTTTTTTATTTTAGTAATAATTATTATCAATTGAATGAAATATGAATGAGATATTTTATTGATAGATATTTATGATAGAGATTGAATTTTATTGATCAATGCAAATTCTTTCTATGTATTTGAAGCAATTTCAAGTGAACAATTATCATGAAAAATTTACTTGACAAGTAGGGTTGGCCATCATATTAAGTGTTGCATTAGAATGTCAAATTGGAAAATGTAAAATGATGTCCATTTTTTCTTAAGTGAAACCAAACGACAATGACGACAATGATGATGAACGTCATTGTCGTCATCATCATTATGAATTAAAGGAAGTGTTTATAAAATCGTATTTTTATTTTTTGTTATTTTTGTTTTTTATTTAGATCATGTGTAAATATTTTTGTGACGACACTTTGTGATCCATCATCAAGATAATAGAAAGCTCATGGAAGAAAAGATATTTTTTTTATTTCTTTTTATATTTATTCATTGAAATTTTTCAATGCCACAATAAATTGATTTTATAAGAATGGTTAATAATAGTTGAGATGAGGTTGATATAGTGCATTGCTATGTAAGACGCCCAATTTTTTTTTGATGAATTAGGCATTACCGTTAATTTAAAAGATTAAATATGCAATTCACAAAAAATAGGAGGATATAAAATCACTCTACGAAAAGTCGCTCGGGCAGAGCCCAGAAAGCTAAAGTATTAAAAACTTGGGCATATCCCTCAAACAGAAACCAAAGTAAAAACCACTAAGCTATTAGAGCAATGCCAATAGAAGGTAGAAGATCTAGATCATCCTTCTTCCCCCATACATCAGTGGGGTCGGGATTGGGGTCTGGAAGGGACCACCCAACTTCAACAGTTTCTTCTTCTTCATTCTCTTTCCTAGCTAGAGAAATTGCAGGGGAAAGCTGAGGGAGCCACTTGGAAGGGGTTGGCCACCTAGTATCTCTTCCAGAGCCTAGCCAACTTGAGCCACTAGGAGTGGATGCAATTATGCTCACATAGAGACACCCAACAGCAAATCCCCCATGAGGTGGAAAAGATGGGAAATGATGTGGGATATCTCTTCCCTCGCCAAACTGCCAACGAGGGGTCTAGGAACATGACGTATGAGAATGAGAAGCAGAGGAACTGCGACTATGATGTTGGCCATGGGGCAGAGAATTGCTATTAAAAACAAAAACATCCAACGGAACTCTAGCAACCATACAAGGTGCACTACCCTAGTGTTGAAGTAACTCTTGCAAGTGGAAAACTTCAAGAGCCACTTTGTCATCTTGTACTTGAATCTATAACATCACATTATTACATATGAAAGGTTTAACATATAATGAAACATTAACATCAAGAGAATAGTGAGAAAATGACACATCATTTACATCATTCCATAAACTAAATAGAATTTCCATCCTAAAATCATGCCATATTTGTGTGAACTTGAAAGGAAATATGGGTGAATCTCTCAGCAAGAACATATGCCAAGAGAATGGCTCTGGTCAGAAGGATCGAAAGAAGTCATGAATCTATATCCACAACTGTTAGGCTCTCTGATAATACCAGAAGAGATGTATAAATGACTCAAGCTATCCAAAAAAAGGACAACATGGGTCTGGTACCTCCAGGTTCTACAGATGAGAGCCTAAGGGTAAGCCCTGGAAAATAATACACCAAGCAAAATAGGCAACTTTGGGTTTTGCAATAGTAGACCAAATAGTAAGAAACCTCCATCATCATGTGGACTGAGAAGACTACAAATGCCACTGCCTATTCAATATAGGAATCATAGGTAGGTGAGGAACAAGCCAATGGTAACCCAACCTAGGTTTGTAATTGGAAAAGGGAGTTTGAGGAAACCATCACTAATCTTTCCACCATGGTTTGATAGAATAGATACCAATTTTATGCAACATATGAAGCGGGAGAGCCAATGTCACTTGGTTGAAAGTATCTTGGTCTTGTTGGTTAAGGAAAAACTTGGTATGCAGATCTTCCCAGGTGCAAAGGCTCATGGATTTCCAACATAAGAGTTCTTGAGGAGTACGAATGCCATGCTTATGAAAGTAAAGAGCACAAACTCTAAGGAACTAAGCCAAAGGAAGCCCTTGTACTTGAATGAGAGACAACCACCAAATATTATGATGGTTAAAGGAGAGGCCATCACGAAAGCATGTGTCCTCCCAAAGGAGTAATGGCTTAACAACTTCCCAGGTGTGTCAAATGCTTTTGGTAACAAAAATGTCTTGGATTTGAACATCTTTCATGACTAGGTGGGTCTAAAAACCAATTCCCTTCCATGCTAGTCTATTAACTAGATATCCTAATGAAATACAATGTCGGAGGAGGATTTTCTAAGATTCATTGCTAGAGATGGCCCTTATCATCCATTTGGCACACAAGGCCACTCCTTGTTTCTAGGTTGAAAGAAGGCCAAGACCTCTAGACTCCTTGGGAAGGAAACAATATTTCCATGTAACTCTATAAAACCCATAGTTCTCTACTCTTTTAGCCTAAAGAAAATCTCACAATAATTTTTCCAACTTACTATAAGAGGCTTTAGAAGGATCCCAACATGAACTAGAGTAATACACATGTGTAGCAGTGAGTACCTTGGAACAAATCTAGAATTTACCAGACAAGGAGAGGGTCTTAGTAATCTAGTATGCAAGTTTTTTTTCAATCTTGGCTTACACAACATTCCAAAGGTCAACAATAGAACCTTGAAAAGCAAAAGGGATACCTAGAAACTGGAAGACTTCACCATGTTGAATCTGTTTCCAACCATATTGAAGAATCTAGGGAGGGGCAGGAAGGAATGATTGCCTATAACACTGTATTTTTTTTCATTGAATAGTCGACCCAAAAGATAGACAGAAAGTGTCAAGGCACTAAAGAGAGTTTTGAATATTTTCTTGATCTTCAATCAAAGTGAGGAAGGAGTCATTAGAAAAAATTCTCATTAACAAGTTGATAAGGTGACTCAAGTATAGAAATCCCCCTCACTCACCCTGAAGAAATGCCAAAATTCAATAAATAGCCAAAGCCTTCCACTACTAGAATATAAAGTGTCAGAGCTAAAGGACAACCCTGGCGAATGGACCGAAAAAAACCAAAGGCATATAACTGGTGCCCATTAATTATAATACAAGTTGAGGCATCTGCAAAGAGCATCTAAATGGATTGAATAAAATACGGGAAAAACCTAAAGCTTTAGGCATAGCCAGGATGAAGGGCCACTCAATATGGTCATATGCCTTGGTGAAGCCAATTTTAATAAAAATAACATTCTACTTAGAGCGTCAAACCCACTCCATACCTTCCCGAACAATAATAATGTTATCCAAGATGAACCTGGATTTGATGAAGCATTTCCAATTAGGACATGCAATCTACAGGAGTAGATGCTGAATTTTGAGAGCAAAGGCCTTAACAATTATTTTCTAGGATATGTTGAGAAAGGTGATGGGGCGCCAATTTAAAAAATCCTCAGGATCTTCGATTTTAGGTATGAATTTGATGTTACCTTTGTTAATTATTTATCCTAGATATTGAGAGTGAAATGCTTCCAAGTAGACCTTATGCTAAAGAGGTTTGTAAAATTCATAGGGAAAGCCATCACAATCTGAGGCCTTTTCATCTGCCATGGAAAACACAACTTCCTTGAGGTCTTCAAAGGCAAGAATTTGATCACAAAAGGCTCTTTGGGAGTCTGAGAGTAAAGAAGGGATGATTACAAGGCAGTCCTTCAAGGCTTGTTCATGAGTAGGGGAATTTTCCTTTTAATTGAAAGTTAAAAATGCAATGTGTTAATGTAACTCAATTTTGAATCTTATTGAGCTAGGTACAACTTCTTAGCATATATCTATTTATAACTAATTGGGAAATATTTCCCTACCTCACATGACCCTATCAATGTGCTAACTACAAATTACTGGTATTTTTCCTTTGAAACTTAAATTTTAATTTTCTTGGTTTGAACTAAATATATCAATGTAATTGAATAAATTTTATTAAAATTTGATCTTAATCAAGGAATAAATAATGAGTTTAACAACAATACACACATGTGCTTTCATTGGGATATCACTTCAAATATTTCAGGGGTTCTTGAGTATTTAAATGATAAGTTATTCTATATGATGATAAATTAACTTTGTGGATTTCTTAAAATAAAATAGAATTGAACTTAATATAATAGGCATATTCTTTTCAAAATTTTGGTAATGAATCAATGATTGTTTAACTTCTTTTTTCCATACCTCTCATTTCAAATTAAAACATTTATTTTCAGTAATATTCTTACTAACTTGTTTGATGACTTGAAAATCACTATGAATTGCCGCTATTAACTCTAGATCAATTATCTTAGGGAGTTTTTGGACATGCACAAAAACTACCTTATAAAGATGCTTGTAAGTTTTACTATTCCTTGTCAAACATAATTAAATTTCTTATTTGACCTTTGCACTTTGTCTCGACCCTACTTTCATGTTGGATTCTTAATTTATTTTCCAACTCTTGAGTATGGATTGCTTCTATATGTGGTCTAAAATCAATTTGTGAAGGGCAACTTTGAATTCATGTCATACATGGCTTATATATTCTTTATTAATAGATAATTTATTTCATAAATAAATTATGGAAAATTAACTAAGAATTAGATTATAGGAACCTATATAATATTATTATTTATGAGAAATTCACCTTAGTTTAGTTCCTATTAAGGGTTGAGATGGAAAATAATTACACTCATCCCCATATCAACCACATTCTATATTCTTAACTAGTTTATCATGTTTTTATTTTTTTATATAAGATAGTTATGAATAGATAGAAAGTAAATTAAAGAGGAATTAAACTCATGAACTTAGGAGCATCAACACCAGTGTTAGCTATGGACTTAATTCTTATAAATCACATCCTTTAATGTGAATTGATATTGTGATCTTGTTGTGTCCTTTGTATAAGGATTTTACTTTGCATAATAAAAACTATAAGATATTTCTCATCCATTTGTTTTTTAAGGTCAACCTATCCTTGATAGCTATTGATAATTAGTATATATTGTAATATTTTACAAACATAAACCATTAAATCACATTGTATAAATTGTTAGTTCCTAGTTTATAACTAGAGTTCTATTGTTGATAATATGTATTGTATTATAGGTATAGTTATCAATAGCACAATAACCATATCTTAAAGTTAGGTGTATTTAATCATATGTGCCCATATCACCCATGTTGTTCAAGGGAGTTCTAGATTGATTTAGATTCGCCAAATCTATACATTATAATTGGCCAAAGATCATATTTTCTCCATTTAGATTTTAGACATATTAACTTAAAACATAATAAAAGATCATATGAATTTACTTAAGTTATAGTTGTCCAACAATCCCATGTGTATTAAATTTAGATATCACTATCATCAAGTATAGTCATCCAACACTCCTACTCAAGTCATTTAGATTTTAAACATACAAACTCCAAAATATAATGAGGAAAATATCAACACAAAATCAAAATCTAATGGATCTCATTTCACCTTTGAATATAAATAAAACCTACAAAAGATCATACAAATGACTAAACCATTCTTATAAATTAGAAAAGAAATAAAAATTCATATAAAATAAAGATAGAATCACTATGTGGAGAAATAATATAGGAAGGAACCTAGTCTGCTTAATTCAACCTTGCTATCAATATTATTAGAAGGCATTTATAGAGTCAAAAATCAAATCGAGAGAGAATATGATCCTAACATATGAAAATTTGAATTAAATCGTATATAATTAGCCGATAGGCTATTTGTGGGAGCTTTGCTTCTTGAAAAATTATTTTTCTACCAGAAAATTGTCAACCTTTCAAACTGTCTCTTTTTTTCCCGATCATGCTTTTGGATTAGATGCTATCTTCTTATCTTTTTTTTCCCACTTTTTCCCTTTTTTTTGCCATTATGCATATCTCTGATTTATTTTGTCCCATTTAAAATTTATTTTATTTATAATTTTTGTATTCTCTTAATTAATACAAAATATAATTTTTTGTTTATTATTTTAAAAATTTGAAAGAAGATTTTTAATTTTTAATTCTAGCAATTTGAAGATATTTTATTAATTTTTATTTAAATTAAAGAGTTTTTTACAATATTTATTTTAAATAGATTAAATTTCCAAGTTTAAATCTAATGAAATTGGTTAAAGATGATTTTTTATTTATTATTTTAATATTTGAAGCTATTATCATTGTTAATTTTAAGTTTTGTATTTCTTTAATTAAATTCAAAAGATGATTATTTATTTATTATTTTAGAATTTTAAAGATATTATCTTTGTTAATTTTTGTTTAAATTAAAAGAGTTTTTTTACAATATTTTATTTGAAATATATTAAATTTTCAATTTTAAAGCAAATTGAAATAGATGTTATATTCTAAAAAATTTAAATTTAATATTGTTATTATATACAATAAATGCTATATTAAATTTGGTGTTCACATTATCAATAAAGATTGACACACTGACTACCCACATTGTTGATTTTGCTTACTTCTCATAAATCATCCTCTAGTAGTGAAATTGGGTGTTTTATGTTCATTTCCACATCCAAAAAGGCTTCATCTTTGGATGGAAAATCTCTGTATTATTAACTTTTTATGAATTATCATAACTACCTCTTATACCATCCTCCATTTTCATTATTATCCAATCAAAATGAAATTGTTGGTGATATTGAAAAATGAATTTACAGTATATATTGTAAGGGTTTCTCACACATTTTTCCTTATCACAATTCACTCTTCATGTGACACGGAATTTTAATGTAAGTATTATAATATAATGTGTGTGTGTGTGTGTGTCTATATATATATATATATATATATATATATATATATATATATATATATATATATATATATATATATATATATATATATATATATATATATATATATATATATATATATATATATATATATATATATATATATATATATATATATATATATATATATATATATATATATATATATATATATATATATATATATATATATATATAATATTAAATAGTTGCAGGGCTCCTGATTTCATTTAACACTTCCTATCATTTGATAAGTAGGAGATATTTTCCATAGAAAGTCAAATTATGGTATTGCTATCAAGATTCAACAATGATCACCTAGATGAAATTAGTGTTAAGTGTTCCATTCATGAGAGATGGGTTGTTGGAACCACTACTCATGAAGCATGGGTCAATGATTTTGACTCAAAACTATACAACTGAATCATGATAGCAATATCATAATTTGACTTGTTGTGGCAAGTATCTCCTAATTATCAATTGGTGAAGTCAAGGGGCTTTCTAATGAATGGTTAATAAGGCATAACACTTGCTGAAGGTTTTACAAGTGGGGTTACAAGTAGACTGGGCTTAACCATGGAGGAAACTCTGTGGTTAAGCACGCTCAAGTTGGAGTAGTATTTGGATGGGTGACCTCCCAAGAATTCTTGGTGCTTCACCTCTGTGAACATCACCTAGACGTAATGAGTGCTAAGTGTTCCATTCATTCTCATGAGATATAAGTTCTTATGAACCTCTACTCATGAAACATGGGTCAATGAATTTGCCTCAAAAAACTATACACTTGAATCTTGATAGAAATATCATAATTTCCTATCATTACTAAACAAAATTTTATGAATGGAGTGTTTTATGAGGAAAAATATGTGTGCAAGGAAAATGACTCTTTTCATGCTCTAGATATTTTCAACATTTTTTATAGCAAAATCACATCTCCTATCGGATCATTATTGTACATACAAAAGCATGCATCTTCTAGTCTTAAATGTGACACAAATAGATGGGAAAGGCCTAAGGAAGAATAGAAAATAGGATATTTGTATTATTTACTGCATATTCCTAATCACCATAAATAAGAGAGAAAAAAATAATCCCAAGCCCTACAACCTAATTTACCTCTACCACAAAACCACTTTAGGCTCATAAGAAACATGGTTAAATTAGTTGGAAAATGTAACCCCACTGTACACATCATGATTATGTCAATAAAGTTTATGCAAGTAACATTGTTTCCATTGGAACCCATGGTAGTAGCTTTTTTCTAGAAAGATAGAGAAAGTTATTATAAATAATAGGATTTTGAATAATAACAATTGTGTCTTGTTCAGAGAGAGAGAGAGAGAGAGATTATCACCTCAGGGATAAAACAAGTTCACACCAAGAAACACAAACTATAGAACACATCAGGGGTAAGCCTGGTATTATAAAATTTATAAATTCCACATTAGAACATATACAAAAAAAAATTCTTTCTTACATGCCTTCTTCATCTTAATTTTCTTACCTTCTACTTCTAGATTAAAAATATCTACTAATTTCCCTATATGGAGTTTAACTTGCACCTTTTCTATGATCTTTGCGATAGCCAGATGATTGGGTGCAACAACAAGTTTATTGGCAAGGCTTATTCCTTCCATGTAGTTACCTCCCACCTATATTAAAGGTGTGTACAAATGGGCATATATCTACCCATCATGTGCATTCCTCTGATTCTAGCCCCAAACAGTTCTCCCAAGCATTTTGATAAGTGATTATTTGGCCTCTTGATATCCTTAGTAGAAAAACATACATTCAAAGTGAATATCTCAGTGTTCCTCCTTCCACCTACACTCAAACCAAATATTTTATCCATGGCATGTGTTAGTTATGTAAAACAACAATTGTAAATTACTCTTACTCAACCCTACACAAATTGATATATCTCAAATTGGCCTCTATGGTGATTTGTTGTGTATTTTGTTATAAAGGGAAGGTAGTTTTTTTTAGGTTTATGAGCCCTACCCTTTTATTTTATTTAGATTATGAAAAGATGTTATAGTTGGAGTTCAGACTTATGTTGTGCTTGCATCTAATTTTGAACTTGTAGTTTTGAAGTTGTTGGCTAAAATTTTTGTAAGTCACTGAAACCACAACTTACAAAATTGTAACTTTAGGCAATGTCTCATGAGACTTCTCTCTCCTCTCAGTAATAGAGGAGGCTCCCTTTTTATAGTAGGTGGATTCAATAGGAACTTAATTGAAATTACAAAAAGGTTGATTCTCTTAATCAATTCCTCTTTTTTCAAGAATGATTTGCATACAACTATAACTTTCCAACTTAACAAAAAGTGCCTTATTGCTACGATAATAATGGTGGCTCGGTGGTTGATGTAAGAACAACTCTTAAGACATCAATTAATTATGATATTTTGGTGGAACAACAACAAGAACCCAAATTCTCCTCTGATTAGCCCGAATTTATGATCAAATAAAATAATTAGCAAGGCACAAAGTATCTTACTAATCGCTTTCAAAAAATAAAATACTTTAAACTAAATCTTAGAGTCTTTAGCTCTTAGTAAATTGCAGCCACTATTAAACTATAACAATCTCCTCTCTTAAAGCTCAAATTCTTTAAGAAATTAAATTGAAATATCGAATGGTTTACACAAGAGAACTATAAACTGAAATAAAGAAAGATCAATTGATGCAACATAAGAAAACACCAACTAATCCCAAGATCCATGACACAAAGTTTGAGAACTCTTGTTTCTTCTATTCAATTCAGAAAATTTGCACCATGAAACACAAATTTTTCAAGACACAAGGGATCATAGCATAGTCTTCTTGCCCAAAACAAAAGATGATTATTTACAGTGAGCTCCCTCCTTTATATAGGAAAAGAGGAGAGATAAAAGCAGAGAGAAAAGGGGAAACCCTCAACCACTTTGACTTACTCAACAATTAACTAACTAACTATGACTTATTCAGTTTTGTAATGCCTAATACACTTGTAACCCAATTGTATGAAGCAATTATACAGGTACATGTTTTCCTATATTTACAAATTATTTTGCTTCTTCATGAAATCTTGTTATAAAATTTACACCTATTCAATTAAATAATATAAAATGAAGTATTTGAGACACTTAGAGAATATCTTCATAAAGTATCTATAAAATCTCTAAACTTTTGTAGAGACTCATGTACAACTACTTCATTTGGTGCTCTTGTATATTGTGCGATCACAGTCACCTTTTGAATTAAGCTTGTACTTTTAGAGGTAACATTTTTGTACTCAATCAGATGATTCTATAGACTATTTAGTGAAGCTTTGTAGATTTTTAGTGTATTAATCATATTGAAGTCAAAGCTATCCACCTCAAGTTGTAGGCAAAAAATTATTTTGAGCCCTGTCAAAACATCTTCTTCTTCAGTGAGTTCACCATCTTTAATAATTATTTTGCACATCAATTGTTGAAAGTAATAATTGATCATGCATTCATGATTATTGTGACACTCCACTGCTGCCTTACTTTTTGCCACCAACCCTTGCATAGCTTTCATCATATTGACCATTAGATACAAATAACTATAGTACATATCTACTAAAGAAATGATTCCATAGTCACATAAGACATACACATAAACCTTTGTCATACTCCTCCAAACATCAAGATCCAGATCTAGGAATTTGAGTTGCTAATTGAAAGAAGTAAGGAGCTCATGCAACTTAGCCAAGATCTTCCTTCCTTGTTTAAATATCTTTAAAACATCCTAAATTACTTGAATGTCTTGTGATTCTAAACAATTTCCCGATTCATCTATAGCCTTTGCTTTCTTTTTTACTTTCCCTGTAAGCTCAGAAGAGACAAGATTATTTGATAGAGAAGAAGCCTTCATCTTTCCTATGATGTCTATAAGTTGTGTGTTCTTCTCCTTCAACCCATTCATCTTTTCCCATAATTTATCGTTCTTTTGAGTGAGTGGGCTGACTGCATCTTGTGCATCCTGTTGAAAACTTGGACTTTTTTTTTTCAAGGTCTATTTTGGTGAACTTGTAGTCTGTGGATTGCATCTCTGCTGTAGGTTTGTCAACAAGAGGTTCAACTACCTCTGCATACTTGACTTCATTGTTGTCAACCATGACCCTTGAAACCATTTTTTCCTTTTTTTTCTTAAGAGCCTTGGTCCTAGAAACTCTCCTATAATCATGATCCTCTTGTGGGATTTCATATTTCTTCCTCTTCTAAGTGATTATGCTAAGCCACAGAGGTAGAGAAAAAAATCAAGATCCTACTGCAAATGTAGTAACCAATGTGGTTACTAAGTCAACCTATACAATTGTGGCCACAATGAGAGGAGTCTATGTTTGAATGACCACTAGAGTAGGACTGTTGTGGGTGACCTCATCCATGAACTTCTCAAATTGTGCTACAGTGGTATCCATCATCACCATGGAAGAAACTATCATAGAGGGGATAGTCGTGGAGTATGTATCAAACACAATCTCAAAACTATGATACTGGTCCACTGAAAAGATCGTTGGAGAAATTGATGAGATGGGCAAAGCTTTTGTTATCAATATTGAATCCTTAGGAGGAAGTTCCTTCTTTGTGGAGAATGCATCCATGACTGTATCCAATGGTGAATTAGGTGACTCATTTGACATAGGAGCAGAGTCAATAAGTACAGTAGAAACTAGCATGTCTACAGGAGGAGGTACCATACAAGTAGACTTCTTTGGATGTGGTGGCAACTCGTCATCACTGGAATTGATCTAGATCTTTTGAGGTTCCACATCATTAACATCAATTAACCTCCCTATAGTCTTACCCCCTTTGATGGAAAGATTTGGAATAGATGCAACTGGAAGCTCTAAGGTTGAGGAAGACGCGTCATATTTACCTCACCCTTAATTTCTGACCTTAAATTGATTGGGCTAGTAGGATCAAAGTCTTTACCTAGCTTGATCTTGATACATTTAAGGCCTCTCCTTTTTAACCAAATATTGGTATTGGAAAGGATTGATTGAAAATTATCCCAAATAGAGGTACTCTCCTTAGATGACCATATTGGAGGTAGAATTGTTAATTTCTCCACATGATGTTTTGTGTAATCTGGATCAAGGATATCATCAAAATCTTCAACACTAGTAGGGATCTCTGTAAGGTTGAAATCAACATTTTTTTGGATGGTCAATCAATAATAGTCCATCTTTTGGATATCTACCTCGGTGTGCAAATCAATCCATATATCCTCAAGGTGATGCACATGCACGAATTACCTCCTCATTTTTTTATTAAGGCCTCTCCTATCAAAACAAATTTTGAGTATGAACTTCTTCAGTGTGATCCTTTGAAGTTTGAAATCCATATTCTTCACCTTGGGCACAATGTCCAAAGAGTATCCACCAATTTTTAATGGATATATTGATGAAATCTCCACCCCTGGTCTATGTAATGTGGATTGATATGCCTACACTTCTATGAGCTACCTTGCCAACTCCATCAAAATGATTTTTTCAGTAGGGTATATTGGGAGTGTGTATGGTTCACCCCTGAAATACCCAACTCACATGTATGTGAAGTTAGGGAACTGTAGAAATAGGTAGCCATATTCATTTACCTTGATCTATGCCTCATCAGACACTCACTTATTTAGGAGTTCTATATCAAACAAACACATGTAATACCCATAGAAGGCATCTTGTACTCCCTTGTAATGCACTCGGCTGGCCCTTAGAGGCAACTAATCATAATACTCCCAAACATGCACCAGTGTCTTATCTCCCTTGGTAGTGAGTCTTGAGAAAGAACCCAGGGAAGCAACAATATACACCAAGTAAGAATTCATGTAGAATGTCCCAGTAGTACTGACTTGGGACAATTGCTCACAGAGGAAATCACTGATCATCTCTCCCCAAAAGATCTTTGTTTTCTTGCTTATGACAATGGGAGAGATGTATTTGTACATCCAAGGCTCAAAAGTGTTAGACCCTTTAAGGCCTCCAATGTGATGAGATCATTAATCTCCTCTTTGAAATCTATGTGGCGCACCCTCTTTGGCCATCTTACAAGATTTGGCCTCTTGTTGATCAATTAGTTATTATTTACATATTTGACACAATATATCAAGTATCTTCATTCCACTTGTCCAAAGCCTTTTTCTTTTAAATATTGGTAACTAATGGAGCAAAAGGAACCCGAAATATTATATCAATAGTCTTAGGATCTAGACTAATAATAGTATTTCCATCTTGATCTTTGATGGTTCTAGATAGGTGATCAAATTTTTTGACACAAGCAAACATGAACTCTAGTTTAAGGGAAACCAAGGGAAAAGTAGAAACCAAATGTATACTACTCTTCTTTATGTAGAACATATCGCTATTACTATGGCATTCACTCTTTTGAGAAAATCATCAATACCCATGTGTGAAATATACGTGCCCTTGATATCTTCACAATATGAAGTAACTTGTGAAGGAGGAAAGGATTTGTGGTACTGATCATATTAGTATTTCATTTTCTTCTTCTCTTTATCTTTATATGGTACAATCTCATCTGACATAACAAGGTTGTGGAAGCAAGTAACTGTGACATGAAAATTTTAAAACATGAGAGCATCTTCAAGGGATGAATCCATTGCACTTTATTTGGACACACAAGTGCGAGTTTCACAATTTTTTCATATGGAGTATGGATGGAAACTTTTGAGACAACAAATGAATACATGCATTTGAGCTCAAAATATATACTTTCATGATGGAAAAACCTAAAAATGGTTTTTTGGAAGGTAATAACATATGCGGGTAGCAAGCTTTATGTGTGAAGAATACATGAAAAAAAATGAGCGGCATAAAATCTACTTATAATGATTTTTTATGCTTATAATGATTTGTTATGTTTTCATCATGAGAAAATGTGCAAGCAATCATCATCATGAGTTTTAAGTCATGTGGCAGTGATATAACAAGCACAAATGGAGTGCGTGTAAGCATGAAAGTGGGTTGTTTGGATGTAAAAGCATGTTTGCAAAGTGGGCTTTCTCTCTTTGATAATTTCATTCACGAACAGGGTTTTTAATCCCGACTGCATATGCAAGGAAGATGAAGCACTTGCGTATACAACTTGGAGAAATAAAGATGAAAGATAAAAGGAGCACAAAACAAATGTAAATCTAAAAATGAAATGAAGAGATTTGCAAAAAATGAAAGAACAAACATATATACAACTTTTCCCTTCTGAAAATCACAACAAATCTTACCTCTTTTCCACACAAAAACAAAAAGAAGAAATCTTTTCAATTCTTTATTGAAAATTAGAGATAAATCCAAGAAGATTTTTGGATTTAGAAATGATTGAAGCAAATAGACTTATATAGATTTTGAATCTTGACTCAATCCTCTAAAAATGAACACATTTTAGAGTCAAGATTCGTTGCTTGCCAAGTGTGGGAAGTTAGAGGATTTAAATGCATACAAATAGAAACCATTTTGACCAAATCATATGCATTGTACAATGATAATCCAAAAACCCATACAGGGCATCAAATGCAACTTGAGAAGAGTAATAAACAAGATGAAAATGATAAATAATGCCCTAGATCTTACCTTGAAGCAAAATGTTTGGAATTGTTGGAAGAAAATGGAAAAAAATGGGTCATTCTTGGGCAAAAATGTGCCCTAAATGGACTATTTGGAGAAGAAATCAATGTGGTTTTGCTCCTGAAATCACCGCCCTTGGATATTGCAACAAAAACACCCAAGTATAAGGAGAAAAATGTGTTTTTTTAATATGCTAAAACACATGCATTTGGCCAAAGAAATCACCATCCAATCTCAAAATGCATGAGGAATGGGAAAAAATGTATTTTTTAAATAAGAAAGCATGTGCTTTCTTCCCCAAAATTGCCACTAATAATTATGTGCCTTTCAATACCAAACGCAAGCAAGAATGCGTAAAAACACACTTTTTGGAGTCAATAACATGTGTTATTGGCTCCAAAATCACCACCATTATGCACATTTCATACCCAATGTTAGCCTAAAATGAGTTTTTTGATGTCAAAAGCACATGCTTTTGAATCAAAAATCACCACCCTTAGTCACTTTAGTGAAAACGTCTCTTTTGGAGAAGTAATAACAAGTTTTTGAAATGTAATAACACATGAAAGTTCAAAAGCATGTGGTTTTTAGTTCAATTTCCCCACCATTGTGCATTTAAGTTAAAAATACATGCTAATGGACTTTTAGAATGCAATAACATGTGTTATTAGGTTCAAAGTCTCCACTTATAAAGCCTTTAAGTCATCACAGGTTTATAATAATAAGATTTATATATGCAAAAGCACATAAAAACCCGACTAACACATGTTAAATGATATATTTTTAAATAAAAATGTGTTATTGCATATGAAAAGCCCACCTTTATGCATTTAGGACTTAGATTTAATTGGAAGTGGATTTTAAAAGCTTATTTACATGTGGACGATATGCAATGCGTGATAAAAACCCCACCTTTAATGTATTTAAGTGTCTCATGTAATTAAATTTAATATATAACTATAGTTTTTTTTTAAAGTAACATGAAAATAGAGTAGAAAAAACCAATTTTCATTAAAACATTAAAAAACTATGGTCAAATCAACTTTGAATGACCTGAAATTTTAAAATGGATGTCAAAATCCACTTTATCTATTAAAAATAATTTTATTTCGTGCAATGCCAATAAAAAACCCACTTTTGGGGGATTTTTAAATAGGATGTGTTGTCGCCCTAAAAAACCGCACCTTACCTTTATAACTTGGGCTAGACAACTCTGTTTGAGGCCTAAGATAGCTCGAAACGAACGAAATTCAAGATTTAAAAAAAAAACCCAAAACTAAGAAAAATGAAGAAAAAGACTTGAAGGTTACCAAAAATCAAGTGCTTGTAGTCAGAGAAGAAAAACTCATCTTGGCAAGAAATGAGGTGATTAACTTGACGGAAACCCCTCAAAAAGGATGCATGAAGTGTGCAAAATAAAGGACATTTCAAGGATGACGAATTTCCTTTACAACACATTATCCAATACATCGAAGAACGTAGAGGATACACCTACAAATCCATGAGAAAATTGTGTAGGGTTGCCCCAATTTTGTGATGTCAAAATTGAGGACAACAAAAGTGAATGATTGGTAATTAGGATTGAGTTTGTTACATTAGTCTTGTTGTTTATATAGTTTGTAGTATTGATTGATAGTGAAGTTTGTCTAACTCCTATCATAAGTAAAGGTAAATTCAAAGATATACTCTTTGTCTATTTTGCTGCACATTTCTTTCCATTTTTCACATTGTCAAGACTATTATACTATTTTTTGGTATTTTATGTCTTTGTATTTTATAAAATATTATGTCATTGCATGTACTCTTAATACTTTAAATGTGTTCCTTGTATTGGATATGTTAACTCTTCATTAGAAACTTGTTGACGCTATAATCAACATGATGTTTAGTGATAAATATATGCATTTCTTCACTAAAAAGTATTGCTCTTAACATGATAAAATATTGTTAACTAATTTGATATGGTGTTGTTTACATCTTGTTGTTCTCCTCAAGAACTATTGTTCGAGAATAAAAAAACATTACTCTTGCATTCAAATTAGCTTCTTTTATTTCCAACAATAATTGTTGTTTTTAACATTAATAATATACTATTCACTCCATAAAAACTCTTGGTGTCCCTTAGAAATTGTCATTTCATGATTGTGAACGTGCTACTCACTCCTTTACACTATTATTTCTGATGGATACTCATTTTTATTTTAAGACGTGATGTTCTTTATATTAAATATGTCTTTTCCCTATTGGAAAGAATTATTCCTCTATTAAATCTTTTCTCCTCTTGATGACAAAGTGTTGCTTTAATTTCAATGTTGTTGTCTTTACATATAGATATGTTGTTTTATAAATTAAAATATTGTTCAATTCCTTGAAACTCCATTATAAATTGATGATCATCATTAAGTAACTACTATCTATTCTTTTTAATAAAATTGTTCTTTTAGAATAAAACTCGTTGTCTTCTAATATATTTTTTGTTCATTCATCTTAAACTTATTGTTTAAAAAAGAACACTGCTCTATCATTAAGAGATTTGTTGACCTTACACAAAAAAAACTTATGTTTTAAATGAAAATTCTACTTTCTTCTATTGTAGAGTGTTGTCTTCAACATGAATATTGTTTCTTAGGAAAAATTTGCCTCCTTTCTACATTGTGACTCTCAAAAGAAGCACATTCATAGATTTCCTTTTCCCTAAACATGGTTAACTACTCTTTGGGTGTAAACTAACTCATAGAGATAGTCTCCTTCAAACCAAGACCAATCCAGTGAAGAAATTTGATTTTCTCCCTCCAAATTAACTTAAGTTGAAACCAATGTGGTCAATACTAATTTACCAAAAATATTAGCATGAAGACCAAAGGTAATAATGTAGAAGATGTCATATTTTAAACAATGAATGCTCTTTGGCTTAGCTTTTTCAAAATCATGCAGTGTCCTAAAATACTGACAACTCATCTAAATGCTTGTACATTTATTGAAAGTGACCCCTCCAAACCTTTTTAAAAAAACTTAAGACTCCACAAAGAGCTATTTTTTACCTAAAAGAAGAAAATTGGTAACAAAAACTTTTTCTCCCATTTTGACATCATGGACAAAGAGTACAAACCAAAAAAAATTCTCCCCCTTTTAGAAATAGTACCACACTAAAACTTCATTATACTCAATTTGTAACTCAAAAACATCTCTACTCTGAAAACTCCCCTTGTTAGGGAAACTAAATCTCTCTAACATTTTTTGCAATCCACTACCTTCACTGCTCCCCCTAAGAAAAGAAATTGTATCAATCCATGAGACAAAAGATAGCCAATAGTTCTCCCCTAAAATGATTCACCTCTCTTATGCATCTAGTTGAGAAAGGAGGGGTAACAAACCCTAAATTATATCTAAGATACTCAAAAGTATCCTTAATTAGAGCCTTCACCAAAAGTTTTGCAACTTGTTCCTTAGTAGCTACATACTTCAACTTGAATTCCTTCTAAGAAACTTTCTCCCTTAGGAAGTGATACCAAATAGAAATGTTTTTAGCCTTTGAAGGCATCAATGGATTCTTTGAAATATTAATGGAACTTGTGTTATCACATATTATTAGAAAAAATTCATCAAAAAATACCTTCATATCCTTAAGTGTATGCTTCATCCATATTATATGAATACACCAAGATGTTGTTGCAATATACTTTGCCTTTGTAGAAGATAATGATAGTGAATCTTATTTTTTTCTTGCCAAGAGACCAACCTGTCTCCCAAAAAGAATACATGAGCACTTGTACTTTTTTTATATGCACATCTAACCTAGTCAACATTAGTAAAAACTCTCAATGATAAATCATCATCCCTTCTATGCCATTTAAAATAATCTAGAGTCCCTTTCAAATATCTAAATATTCTTGTATTGCCACCTCATGAGATTAGTTTAGATTATCTTGACATCTAGTTGCTAAGCATACTGCATGTATAATATCTAGGCTTGAATTGATTAAGTACAACAATCCACCTATATTTGTAAATTTTTTGATCAACCTTTAGAGATTCATCATCTTTTCTCAACCAACTATTAGTAGCCATAGGAGTTGCAACTGATTTAGAGTTCTCCATTCCAAAATTCTTCAACATTTCATAAAAATAATTAGTATGAGAAATAAAAAAATACCATCTTTGTTCTGAAGAATTCAAAGACCAAGAAAGAATGGCTTTTCACCAATCAGATATTTCTACACATCTTCATCAAAATTATTACAAGCCTTATCATTACCTCAAAATATAATATACAATTACTACTGACAACTTATCATCTCCAACCTTAAAATAAATATTACTATTTGTACGTACCTTTCTTGAACTTATATTGCAGTAGATACCTATCTAATCTATCATACCAAGCTCTAGGAGCTTTCTTGAGTCCATATGATGCCTTCTTGAGTATGGAAACCATATCCAGATGATTTGATAATTTGAAACCATTTGGTTTCTCTATTTAAAATTCTTCTTCTAGCTCTCCATTCAAAAATGCAAACTTAACATCCATCAGTGTCACCTTGTTTCTGGTGACTTGTCCATCTTCATTAGGCTTTTTCTAGTATACCCACTTAGTTCAAACCATATTTATGTCCACCAGTCTAGGTACCAGTTCCCATATTTGATTATTTTCTATCTAATTTCCAATTATTCATTCATATCTTTCATCCATAGTTCATCCTTTCTTGGTTCTAAATAAGTCTTTGGTTTAATTGTAGATAGGAAGCAACAACTCTCTTGTTCACTTATTTTAGTGATACTTCTTGTTTTCACACCTTTGTCTTTGTCTCCAATAATCTAATCTTAAAAATGATTCCTCTAAACATATTTAGCAATTGTCTATGGTATTTTTTCAGGTTTTTTCTCTTCTTCCTATGACCTTTCATTAACTTCCAAAGCTTTCCTTTCTTATGTAGGGGTACTACAAACCTCTTCTAACTTGATTTCAAGTTCAAGAGAAATATAATTCCATTATTCATTGACTTGGATATTTACACTTTCTACAAATTTCTTCAACCTCATATTATAACATACATATGTATTTCTTGTAGTAGAGTATCCCAAGAAGATACCCTCATCAGATCTTGCATCAAACTTTCTAATATTTCCTTCATCTCTTCTAATATAGCATATTCTTCCAAAGATTTTGAAATATTTAAAAAGAGTTACCTTTCCAAACCATAGTTCATAGAGAGACTTTGTATGATTTACTCTGATCTGTACCATGTAAGAAGGTAGACAACAATGTGAACAATATCTCTCCAATACACATTAGCTAGATTAGCATATTTCACCATTGTTCTAGTCATTTCTATAATAGTCATATTTTTTTATTTCAACAAATTCATTATGTTGTGTAGTCTTAAGAGTATATAGTTGTCTTATAATTGTAAGGTACCGAAATCCATGAAACACAAATAGTCCAAAAATAACTCAACTCATCCAAAGTCAATAAAGAGTAATATTATAAGGAACACATGTTACAATAATTACTCATACATGAGATAATTACGTTAAGATCATCCTACTTGTCAATACAACAAATGATAATGGTACAAGTGGACCACTAAAGAGTCGATACATCATATGAAACATAAAGTGATACTATACATAATCTCGCCTCCTTTAGCCATCAGATTTCTCTCCATCTTCTATGCTCGAGGATGAGAATGAGATCCAAGCACTTTCTTTGTGCAACCATAGAGTGGTTAGATCCTCAAAGGTGTTAGCTTCCCCAATGCTCAACATGAAAGGTTCAGTGCACAACCCTATACGAAGAACCTAGAAAACCAAAACTGACAAGTCATATGGAATCTAGTACAGCACTATGTCCCATCCAAAATTTTATACACAATATTGTAGCATCTACACAATACATATGACAAGGAGTAATAACCATACACATTCACTAGTATCAAATGAATTCAATAATCACTCTGGCCAAAGCATTATTTAGCCAGTTCCCTAGTAGATGGGTCTAAACAAGATACCAATCCTTCCCTATTATCCCATATTTGGCACCCATCCATATCATATAGCCACACATACAAAGAAAAATACATGTCATATGATACACATCCATATCCACCACAAAAGAAAACTACCCTCACCAATGAAGAAGAGTTCTCGCATAACATATACATCTTGATCTATGTATATAAAACATACATTTGAATCAAAAAATTCATCAATTCATGAGAGAGAATATCTATTCTTGATAGTCACCTTGTTTAACATCCCATAGTCTATGCATAAATGCAAGGTGTCATCCTTCTTATTAACAAAGATCATTGGAGCTCTCTAAGGAGATACACTAGGTCAAATTAACCCTTTGTCTAATAACTCCTACAATTATGTTTTGAATTCATATAATTTAGTAGTGGTCATGTTGTAGGGATCCTTGGATTGTGGCTCAATTCCTGGCAATAAATTAATAGATAAATCAAATTCTCTCTTCGGAGGTAATTCAAGAAATTCCTCTGGAAATAAATCATGGAATTCTCATAAAATGGGATAGTTTTTAGATGAGAGGAGAGTACTATCTAAATCCTTGACATGCATTACATATATCATGCACCCCTTTCTCCAACCTTCTTTAGTTGCATTGCTAAGATCTGTCTCAGTTCAATGGGTCTCTTCACACCCCTTATCTCTATTGGTTTCCTTGTATCATTAAGGCAATTTATTGACTTATCTCTACAATTAAATATAACATTATGTTCTATCAACCAATTGATGCCCAAGATAATCTCATATAAACCTAATGGGGCTACATACAAGTTTACTTTCATTATGAATCTTGGAAGCTCCAATTCGATGCAAGCTAGATATTGCTCCACCCTTCGCTCAACCCTATTACCATACTCTACTAGCCAAGGTTCATAAATAAATATAGCTCTAACATGTAAACTAGATACAAATATAGAATCTACAAAACACTCAATGCCTCTAGTATCAATTAAAATAGAAACATTGTGTCCAAAGAGTTTACCAGCCAACTGTATGGGAGTAGTTTGGGATTTGGCTTGTCTGTGGTCAATTGTTGCATGTATGTGATATTGTGCCTATACCTATTGACCTTTTCCATTCATATTTCCTAAGTGTTGAGAACATGAGTTAGCATAAAGATAACCCCACATACATAACAACCATCTAGGGGTCCCTATCTACCCTCATACTTGTTCCTCATGTTACTGTTACTTTTTTTGTTGTTCCAATTGTTACCCATATTCTGATTCTGATTGTTCTTGTTGGAATTCCTACTAGAATTCCCTTGTCCTCTTCCCCTCATATTTTGTATATGATGGTGACCTCCTCTATTTTATTTTCCTCCTCAGAATTTCCTCTTATTGTAACCTTGTGAAGTACTCAATTTATGATTTTTGTGGATCAATGGCATATGTTGTAGTTTTTGTTCTTGTTTGATGGTCCTTTCATAAGCTTGGTCCATCATGGCTAGGTTATGCATATCTACCTCATTTCCCACTTCACGTCTCAAATCCAAAATGAAATTGCAAATTTTTAATCTCTCATCCATTTGATAGTGAGGCACATATTTCAACAAATGATAAAATATTTCATGATACTATGTTACTGTTAAGACATCTTGTATCAGATTTTGAAACTCGTTCATTTTCCTATCAAAATATAATAGAGGAAACATTTTCTTGTGAAAAAGTTGTAAGAATACCCCCCCAAGTAACCTCTCCTAGTTATAACATTTTTTTTCTCTCTCATGATCCTACCATGTGGCAGCCTCCCTAGTAAGCTGGTAAGCACCCCACATCACTCGAGATTCCCTGGAAAGGTTTTGAACCTCGAAGTGATGAACTACAACTGATTGAATATCTTGAGGGAGAGTTTGACAACTAATTGGATGATTGAAAGGCATTGATTGATGATCATGAAGCTACTAATGTGTATATAAGACATTAAATAAGTTAATATATTGTCATTGATGTCAACTAGTTTTGACTGTACTTATCATGATGGTTTCAAACATCTTAAGAAGGAAAAATGATGAAGGAATGAGATATCTACGTGAAGATGAGATGGATGAGAAAGATATGGATATGGTATTCATTAGGGTAACTTATTTATGATTCTATGACATTATGTTAGTGACTTTATTGTATTACATGAGTCTATTATGTATTGAAGATTAAGAATGACCAAGTTTATGTGGTCAGTAAATGAAGAATTCAGTATACACCAAGAAAGTATAGTGTATACTGAGTATAGTGTTAACTAACCTAGTTATCACCGACGCATTATGGTATTGACTGAGTGTAATAAATAAATAGAACTTATGAATGACGACTAAAGATGATGAGCTGGATAATTGTTTATGATTTTGAGGTAAATGATAATGTTTTTTATGATGATCAAATGGCTGACAAAATTCAAGGATGATCAGATGAAGGAGAATGAAACATGTTATTGACACAACTATCGAGGAAGGTTAAAGAGGAAAAATCAATAGTGAATATTAAGAGGCAAAATCTATGGATGGAAATAAAATGGTTTATGATGTCTATATAAAGAGACAAGAGATTCATTATTGAGTCTTCTGTAGAAGAATTCACGTGAAAAGATTGATTTCATGCAACATTGATCAAACTGGTTGAAGATAGAATGAGCAATTCTGCAAACAACACCAAGTGACAAAGAAAGCATTTACCAAGCAAAACGGAGTTGGAGGAAACAATGATATTGAATTGATTATTGATCAGAGGTAATTTTGAGCTTAGCATAGATCTGAAAAATCTTCAAATCAAGTTGTATTTGAATCAAATCATTACTGTATCAGTTTAACCATTGCTACAGATAAATCTTGTAACCGAGTGGGACTTAATAGTCTTTATATTTCAATATGACATTCAATGAATATTGATTGTTTTCTTGTTTACCCCATAGTAAATGTTTGGTCAAGGGAGAACTGTTAGTGATAAATCCTCTAACTAGGTCACACCTCAGAGTGTGTTTTGTAACTTTTAACAGGGTTGGCTCCTAACCGATTTCACTTTAGAAGAGTAAATTATTTTGGGTTACCAGTCCTAGGTAGTTTTTCCCCTAACAGGGTTTCCACATTAAAAATCTATGTGTTATATATGTATGGATATGTTGAATTATTGTTTTTATTTACACATTATTATAACTGAATTGATCCATAAACATAATACTTAATTTACTGATAATTGGTATATGAAGAGAAAGGCACAATTGATATCTTACCGAGTTTATTAGTTGATTTGAAAGTTTTTTTATATACATCTGGGAGTATTTGAGATTGTAGGATAAGTAGACTTAATTGATTCACCCCCCTTCTTAGTTATCTAACAATTGGTATCAGAGCGAAGAGTGCTTGAAAGGAAAGTTTGAAGGACTTAAGCTAAAGATCACAAGATGTATAAGAGAGAGGTGCCAAAGTTGAACAAAGACAAATTCTCAACATGGAAAAGAAGAATGAGATTGCATCTATCAGGGATAGGTGAGTCTACAACATACTACTTGGATAATGAGTTCATCTTAGCCACTAGACCTTTGACTATTGATCAGATGATAGAAAGACATGAACACAATGCTATCATGATAGAGCTTGCTTCTTCCTTATCAAATGCCAAATTTGAAGATGTTAAGACTTGTACAACTACTAAATAGATGTGGGACAAGCTTACACTAGTTCATGGAGGAGATGTAAATCTGCTAAGGGATAAAGCTGAAAGTCTTAGAGGAAATTTTGATGACATGAAAATGAAAAGAGAGAACATATCACAATACAACAACTGAGTCAAGGAGGTTTTGAATGCTATCCAAGGAGCAGGAGGTATTATTGATGAAGACATTGTTGTAAGTAAAATTCTCAAAACCTTGTATTAATCCTAACTAGTTACTGAGAGGGGGGGTGAATCAGTAATTTAAATTTCTTCTACTTCTTTCTAAATAGGTATTCTCACTTATTCAAAAATTAAATAATATCACAACATTCATAAACAAAAATTGAATACATAGGTCAACACAACATATGTACATGGAAACCCTTGGTTAGAAGGAAAAAACCACAGTGGGACAGAACCCACAACTTCACTAGTATAGCAATAAAGATGCCCTGTTAGAGGCTTACAAAACACTGGTAAGAGCACCACCCGGTTAAGGGATTTGATAGAATACTTGTTAGGAGTCACCTTGTAAGAGGACTTAAAACACCAATAAAGATGTTACCTAGTAAAGGGATTTATACAAAGAACCTGTTAGGGTTCACCCTGATTGAGGGATTTAAATATGCTTCTCAATTTAAAGCAATGATCTTATGATGACACTTTCTATCTAATCAGATCATACCTGTTACCCTTTCCTCTACTTGGCTATTGAACATTTCTTTTCCTTTCACCTCTCATGATTGTGATTCCTCTTCAGAATATTCAGCTCTCCTTTGCTCTATGCTCTTGACATTCAAAAACAATTTTTTCATGTCCTTTGACCTATATTTATAAGAAATTAATCTTATTAAAAAATACATCTCATAGTTCTGCCAAGCTATAAACTCACCCATAAATCATTCATGCAATAAAAGCTTGCAAACTGATCTTGAGTTTACCTCAAAATGCTTGTAGATAAAACAAAGCTAACTTCAATTCCACCTAAAAAGATAACTTCAGTTTAACAAAAAAATGCTTTGTATAATCTATTTCAGATTATCATGCACTTAACCGGTAAAGATCTTGTACCCGGTTAGTCATATGTTTCCTGTGTGTATCCCATAACCGGTTGGAAAAACCTAGAGTGGTATAAGCATGACCAATTAAAGTACACTACTTTCTTTTTTTGTCTATCGGTTCACAATTATGAGTACCAGTGTGATGTACTTGTGTGTGGGATTGATGTTTGCCTATGACTCTACCAATGACAACTAAGTTTATGTCAACAATCTTTCCCTTTGGCATTGGTGGCAAAACATATCAATACACATCACATGTAGACTTCCCCTATAGATCTCCTTGTCTACCTGTAGCATTTTTAGACACACATTGTCATCTCTCTCTTATCTTTATTTTATTTGTGTTGATCTTCTCATCTATATCTGTATTCCATATCTTCCCCTTTTTGCCTCCACAGGTCAAAGGATTTTTACTCCTTAAATGTTTACATATCATAACTGTAACTTATTGAATATATCCTTATATATTTTCTTTGCAGAATCAAGGAATGACTTCCATATACCTGTTACATGATCTAAATTTTTCTTTGCTACTTACAGTGAGACTATGATATTTTCCATGTCTTCCACTATTTTTTAATCAGGTTCTTTGATCAGTCTATCTGCATCTATTATCATTGTCTGAATTAGATCAAAATTAGGTGCAATGAACAACTAGAATCCAATAATTGGATTCTTTTTATCTTTTCTTTGGATGCCTTCCTTAAGATGAGAGCAAGACTTGTCTTCTCTTGACTGTACTCTATTGCAGAAGAGCTCTTCACACCAAATTTTGATGTTAGAACCATTATCTCTTCTGTATTCTTGTTCATTATCTCAGTTATATCTTTAACAAAGTCTTCAAAGTTTGAAGTCCTTGTGATCAGTCTTCCTGCTTCCTATATCTGGTGTTGTAGCTTCTCGATGCTTTGAGATAGAGTATCTTTGAGTTCTTCAACCTATTTGTGAAGAATTTCTATTCGCTTATTTTCATAGTGATCAATTGTAATTATTTATGTGTCAAATACATCTTCCCTAATTGCTTGCGCTAGTACCTCCAATTGGTCAATCACAGGTTCATCCTCATCTATATATGTATCAGGTACAAAATTGTACAAGATATTTCTTACACTAGAGAGAAGCATATCATGTTTTCTCTTAGTGAGCTTCTTTAGCTGTCTTGTTGACATCTTGCTTATGTCAACCACTATTTCACTAACTTTTCTTTTCTTCGCTTTGGTATCTATTGCAAATGTTAGTTTTTTATTTAACGAAGATGTACTAGGAACGTCTATCGGTTCCTCCTGTCTACTCTCATGTGTAGGTTGTTCTTCTATAGGCTTCTCTTGTTCTTCATTAATAGGAAACTCCTAATGTTGAGGAATTTCCTATTGTAGTGCTTCCTCTGGATGTACCTCTTCCTTTTGATGAACTTCCTCTTCCGGACATACTTCTTCTTTTGGATGGACTTCTTCTTTCGAATGGACTTCTTCTTTTGGTGGTTGCTCTGTTTGTTACTCTTAAGCAACATGTTGATCATTCAAAATAGTTTCTTCCTTATCTATTCCATTTTTAGTAGTCATATTTTCTGATGACTCTCCTTGTACTTGATCTTCTGGTTGAACTTGTTCTCCCAGATTTACCTGTTCACTGGAAGTGAACTGTTCAGGCATAACTTCCTTCTCTCCAATTGTAGATTGTTCACCAGCTATGAACTGTACCGATGGTACCAATACTTTTTTAGGTTCATCTTGTGAGATGCCATGTGGACTTGTAGACTTAAGAGTGTTGAAGTCATATTTTAGTCAAAAATCAAGAGAATCTTCATGCACATCTTTTTCCAGTCCATTTATGATCTTGGAAAATCTATTCTTCGTGTCCATTTTCTTCTTATTCTCTTCTACCGGAACACTGAACCATTTAGCCGCATTTGACAATTCACCAAAATGCATAACTTCATCAACTATATTATCTACAGTCAAAGTTTGTGCTTTATCATTAACTAAGTTTGTGCTTTACCTTTAACTGGGGAAGCAAGTAGGGTTAGTGGAGTGAGATCACCACTTGTGTCTCTAGTGATATCAACAATGATCAGTTCAGTTGTAGTCTTTGCCTTGACTGGAGTTTCAACTCCTAGTATGCCCTTTCCCTTTCTAGTATCAATCACTGGTGGCTTTGTAGTCTTTTGGCATTATGCCTCTTCTTGATGTTGTTTTTTTTCAGAACATTCATCCATGTTGCAACTCCTTCTTCATGCACTTTTTCCACTTCTCCAATCAGTACCTAACTAATTCTTTTTCTAATCTTGAAACTTTTTTTGTAGAGATCAGATTGATTGGTTGCTTCTTCGAGAGTAAGATTATTCTGAAATTCAAGTAGAACCCTTATCCTCTGCTCTCTTTCTTTATATATCAAAGATTTCCATCTACCTTCTATTATCTCTTGTAGATCATTAGATATTACTTTTTGAAGTTCAGTGGGGGTATAATTGAACTTGTGAAGAAAGTAAACTACAAATTCTTCCATTTTCCTCTTCTCTTCTTTGTTACTAACTTCATATCTCCTTCCAACTTCTCACAATCTACCTAACTCCTTTATTCCTTCAACCACTTTATCAATGGTTTGTTTTCTTGCTCTAGGTGCATCCTCTTTCACTAGTTTCCTAGTCTTTCTCTTTATGTGAAGAGTAGTTGTCTCTTATGTTTCTATTTCTTCTAGTTCCTCACTTTGTGCACTAGACGCATGCTGAGTCCTTTTTCTTTGAACCTTGGGTTCTTCCGCTAATGGTTTCTTCTTCCTATGTGTGGGAGTTCTTTTTACATACACCTTCTTTGGTTCCTTTACAAATGTCTTTTTCTTCAGATTTACCTGAATCTCTTCATAGGTGCCAAACTGATATGTGGAGAGATCTAGGTCACTATCTTGTAGTGCATCAGCATATGCCTTTGCAACCTTGGAAGTAATCTCATAATTGAGCTCTAGTGCATACTCAGTCCTTAGTTCCACAGCCTGGATCATACAATGATCAGTGCTTACCAAAAAGCACACCTCTTCATTTTATTATTCAATAATGGTCGAGGGAATTCTTTCCCTATTGTGCATTCTTAGCTGAAAGGCTTCAAAATAATCAGTCATAATCTTATTGAACTAATTTCCTAGGTCATTTATCATCTCTCTTATTTGAACCAAAACCGGTTTATCTTCTAGCCATGTAACCTTGCCTATGCCTGGAAAGAAGTTCTGATAATAGAAAAATAAACATACCAGCAACGTTCCATATTTGAGAAATTTCTTCTTTACCAAACCAAGCTTCTTTAGGTTTTCAAAGATCTTCCCTCTCAACATAGCACATATATCATATTACGCATTATCATACATAATCCTATGCATGGTGTGTATGGCTCCTCCCAATACGCTATTTAGGTTACTTGACTAATACACTTTGTAGTTGATAACCGTTGATGCAAACTAAATGCCATCATCTTCAATGTCATTTACAGTCATCAGCCGACTATCAAATATTGACTTCGTCAACCATGTTACTTCAACATTAGCTATCATCTTTAGGGTAAGAGATTCCCCTATGGCATTATAACTAGTTAGCCTACATAAATCTTCTTTTTTTATCAGTGTGACTGCACCTTTCGCCAGCCACATTCTTGGTTTGTGAACCCTGCTCAAAACCAATCTAATCCAATCCGGTCAAAACACGGTTGGATATTTCACTCCATTAATCAATCCTAATGTTTCAAGCTTTGTGTATTTGTTTTGAAGCTTCCCGTATTCACAAAGTGAAAGGTATTCACTTTGGATGAATGTTTCACCCAATTCCTCATGTTTATTGTGGATGAAAGTTGTAACATCTTCTGTCATCAAAACTCCTTCAGGAACTGATGATAGAGCTCCCACCATATCATTCTCTCGGTTCTACACTAACATAATGTCATAAACTGGTCTATCCAGTTGGTTAGCACTGATTCTAGGCTTACCACAAAAGATGAAGATGTCATAATACTAGACCGGTTTACACATAAAGTTCTTGATAAGATTCACATAATTCGTTAAGCAAAGAACGCAAATCACAACAAGAAAAGATTACTCAAGCTAAAGAAATCAATAATCTTAGTTCGCAATGTAAAGTGAAATGAGTAATCATCTTTCCCTTTTATAGACTTAGGTCATAACGATAATTATCAAATAGTAACTTTTGTTAACGGTTACTTTATTAATTACTCTTACCTAACCTTTCTTTTGACAACCAGTCCATAGACTTATTACCTGTTCGCATATCCTCAGTTACAATGTCAACACTTTCTTGTCTAGTTAACATGTTAGACTGGTGACTACTTCCCGACTGCACTTCTTGACTGATTGAGATCACAGCTCACCAGTTCCTCTAGGAATAATAGGCTGGCTACATGTTCCCTTTAAGCCCTTAAGCTTAATTTTTTGAAGAGATATCACCATAAGAAAATGATGACCTTACCTCAGATTTCTCCTCAGTGGAACTCTTTGTCCCTTTTACTGACCAAGTATTCTTATCTTCCTTTTTGGTCTCTTTCCTCAAGTTATCCTTCTTGTTGGGGGATAAGTTCTTCTTGACCGGTTTGGCTGGACCTTTTCCTTTGTTCATCGGTCAGTTCCTGCTTTCCTTGGCCAAATGCCCAATCTTGTTACAGTTGTAACAAGCCATTTTGGTTCCTCTCCATAGATTAACCCTTCTTTCCCTATCCATTGGTGAGTGACATCCAGAGTTCCTATGGCCAGATGGCCCACAGGTAGCACAATTGGATGTGCTCTGGTTAACATTCCTATTATGGAATACCAATCTCGATGGAGATTTGAATGTCATGGTTTTGGACCTGCATTCTTCCGCTTTATGTCCAAAATTGTTGCATGAATAGAAATAGCCCTTGAAGCTTCCCATACTTCCACTGGACACATTTTTGGGGCATGACCTACATTCTAAGGTCATGTGGCCATACTTGTAATAGTTGATGTAGTAGCTATTAGAAGTAAATGGTTTTACTAGTGCATTTCCACACTCATTAGTTTTATGACCCAGTTTGCCACAATGTTTGCAAGAGGGTTTTAAGGTCTTCTTACCTTTGTCTTCTGTAGGTATCTTCCTTTCCATCTTGCCTTTCTTGTCTCAAGAGGACTCACTAGTTTCTTTGTTGCTTTGACCGATGTACCTAAGTCATGTGGGATCCTTGTGCTTTCTTTGAGCCATTTGTTGCTCATCAAGCTTCTCTGAGATTTCATTATGCCTTCTAAGTTTCTCATTTCTCTCTTCAAGAATTTTCATTTGTTCCTTTAGTCGATACAATTCAATGGCCAACCTTTTGTATGCATCATCTTTGTCATGCAAGTGCTCATGCATAATTTCATTCTCTTGAGTTTTGTTTTGCATGTATTCTTGAAATTGTAATACAAGAGCATCACTTTATCTCACCGCATCTTCTTCCAAATTTCTTTCTCTTTCATAGGTCAATAGTGCTTCTAATGTACCCTTCCTTTCATCTCAAGCTTTCCTTTTATCTTTGATGATTTCAGTCATCCTCAGGGCATGAATTTCTTGCTCCTTTTCAAATTGGAGATCTGATTGGTTAGATCCTAATTTTTGTCCATAAGATCAGAGACTTCCTCTTATGCTTCATCAGATCCACTTTACCCAAAGATTTCATCAATGGTTTCATTACTCTCACTTAGTTGTAGAGCCAGTTCTTTTCTCTTAGCAAGAGACCTCCTCAATCTATTCTCAAGAGAGGCAATCACGTCATTGGCTTCCTCAAGCTGCTTTTGATACCTGTAACCCTCCATGATCTTTTACTCAAGAAGTTAAGCTTTATATCTTTGAGAACTAGTTCTCTAATACAAATTGTTAATCCTAATCAGTTATTGAGAGCGGGGTGAATCATTAATTTCAATTTCTTCTACTTCTTTCTAAATAGATATTCTTACTTATTCAGAAATTGAAGAATATTACAACATTCATAAACAAAAATTGAATACATAGGTCAACATATGTACATGGAAACCCTCAATTAGAAGGAAAAAACCACGGTGGGACAAAACCCACAACTTCACTACTGTAGTAATAAAGATGCCCTATTAGAGGCTTACAAAGCACTGGTAAGAGTGCTACCCGGTTAAGGGATTTGATAGAAGACCTGTTAGGATCTTGACCTTGTTAGGAGTCACCTTGTAAGAGGACTTAGAACACCAATAAAGATGTTACCTAGTAAAGGGATTTATACAAAGAACCTGTTAGGGTTCACCCTGATTGAGGGATTTAAATATGCTTCTCAATTTAAAGCAATGATATTATGATGAAACTTTTTGTCTAATCATATCATACTTGTTATCCTTTCCTCTATTTGGATGTTGAACCTTTATCTGCCTTTCATCTCTCATGAATGTGACTCCTCTTAAGAATATTTAGATCTCCTTTGCCGTATGCTCTTGACATTCAACAACACTTCTTTCATGTCCTTTGACCTGTATTTATAAGAAAATAATCTTATTAAACAAGACATCTCATAGTTCTGCCAAGTTGTAAACTCACCCATAAATCATGCATGGAATAAAAGCTTGCAAACTAATCATGAGTTTGCCTTGAAATTCTTGTAGATAAAACAAAGCTAACTTTAGTTCCACTGAAAAATCTAACTCCTGTTTAACTGAAAAACACTCTATATAATCCAATTCGGATTATCATGCACTTAACCGGTGAAGATCTTATACCCAGTTAGTCATCTATTTCTTGTGTATCCCATGATAGGTTGGAAAACTTGGACCAATATAAGCATGACTGGTTAAAGTACATCTTGTTTAGTCTACCTATTCACAATTATGAGTACCGGTGTGATGTACTGGTGTTTTAGTGGGATTGATGTTTTCCTATGACTCTACCAATGACAACTAATTTTATGTCAACACCTTGTTACCTACTTATGCTATTAGAGTATCTGCAATTCATGAGATGAGATCAGCTCCTATTAATCATATTACACTTGATAGTCTAATCGGTAGACTGACTACATTTGAGTTAAATAACTTTGACAATAGTGTTGTTCCTACTGTTGAGTTTGCATTTATGTCATCTCTAAAAATTGGTAAATCAAGAAGTAAACATACGATACGAAATGAAAGTGATAGTGAAAGTGCTGAGGATGAACTTGATGAGCTTGAAGCATTAATGGATATAAGATTGCAAAAAGGTAAAGGAACATATAGAGGAAAACTACCTTTGGTATGCTTTAATTGTAAAGAGATTGGCCATATTGCAACTAGATGTCCTAACAGGAAAGAAGATGAGAAAAGTAATGAAATATCTAATGAAAGAAAGTCTGACAGAAGAGATAACCAAGAACACAGAGGCAACCGATAGTATGATAGAATAAGTAACTAAGATTACAAAGAAAAAGGCAAGAAGGCATGTTACCTTATTGAAGATGATGATGATGACACCGACACCATCACTGATGAAGACATTGAGATGGTATTTGTAGCTTTGAAAGAAGATTAAGAAGAAGAAGAAGAAAGGTATGTTGAAACAACACTTATTTCTAAATTTAGCAAGAATCATACTTGGATTATTGATAGTGGTTGTGCACATCATATGATGGGTGATGAAGAGAAATTTGAATACCTTGAACATTATAATGGTGGATCTGTTAAAATGGGAAATGATACACCTTGTCTAGTGAAAGGAAAAGGGTCTATATTGTTGAACAATAAGATCAGATGTGAGAATGCATATTGGGTAAAAGAACTTAATTATAATCTGTTGAGTGTAGCACATTTGAATAACATAGGTCACTGAGTTGCATTTGAGAATAGAAAGGTGAAAATCTATGATGAGACTGGAAATTTGGTCGGTACTAGTAAACAATATAAAGGTAATCTATTTTATCTTGACAATGCTGAAGTTTCTTGTTTGTTGGCTAAAAATGAAGGTGTGTGGTTATGGCACAAAAGGTTATGTCATGTGAATTTTTACAACATGGTTAAGGTTTTGGATCATACTACATGATCCATCATCAAGATGCTAGAGAGAAAAGAACATGTTCTTTTCTCTCTAGCATCTTGATGATGGATCATGTAGTATGATCTGAAACGTTGATGGAAAAATTATACACAATCGAACCCAGAAACTAATACTAGAATTAATATGGATTGTGGAAATCTGATGGATCTAACAAGGTTAAGATTAGTAAGAAAAGGAGAGTTAGAGGTTTACCGAGAATATCTAAACCTGACCATGTTATGTACAAACAATGTCAAATGGGAAAAATGTCAAAATCTAGTTTTAAGAATACAAAATTTTCATCCAATGCTATTTTGGAGTTAGTTCACACCGACTTGTGTGGTCCTATGAGAACTCAGAGTTATTATGGAGACATATTTTATCTTCTTTTTTTTATGACTTCTCTAGAATGATGACTATCATGTTCTTGAAAGAAAAATATGAAGCTTTTAAGATGTTTAAATGGTATTAAGAAAACATGGAAAAATAAAGTGGTAAAGAAATAAAATGCTTGAGATCAAATAGAGGTGTTGAATTTATTTCTGATGAGTTCACTATTTTTTGTAATGAGCAAGGAATTATAGAGACAGGTTTCTACACCGAGGACAGCCCAACAGATTGGGATTGCTGAAAGGAGAAATAGATCTATTGTAGATTGTGCTAGAACATTAATGATTGAAAAATATGTGGCACATATATACCGGGGATAAGCTATTAGTATTGTTGTATACACATTGAATCGAGTTCAACTGAAGAAAGATTCAAACAAGATACCATATGAATTATGGTATGGTTACACACCTAATATAAGTTATTTCACAATATTTGGTAGTAGATGTTACATTCTAAAAGATGATAGAAATGAGAAATTTGATTCAAAAGGTGATGTAGGAATATTCTTAGGATATTATACTAAGAGAAAAGCTTATAAATGTTTGAATAAGGCTACTAACAAGATGATTGAAAGTGCAAATGTGAGAGTTGATGAATTTACTGAGAAAAATGATGAAGAAAGCAAAAAGGAACTGAAAGACTATGGTAGATTGGTTTACATTGAGAAACCTGATGCTCTACTCGAGCAATAGCCTGGTGTTATCGAGAAATAGGGTAATGCTACCAAGTATCAGTCTATACAGACCAAGAATCAGCAAACGGTTATCAATGAAGAGCATGATCATACACCGAATGGAGAATACAATGAAGAACAAAGAACTAAACATGTACTTGCAAAATACATAAGGAGACATCATCCAAAAAATTAGATTATTGGAGATAAGAAAGTTGGCATGATGATGCGAAGTAATTTGAGAGACAACACATGCTTAGTTTGTGAATTTGAACCTAAAACTGTTAGAGATGCACTTGAAAATGATGAATGGATTAAGACCATGAATGAAGAAATTGAGCAGATATAGAAAAAAAAAACATGGATATTGGTACCGAGATAGAAAGACAAGAATGTGATTGGAACCAAATGGATATTCAAAAATAAATTGAATGAAAATGGATATGTAACTAGGAATAAGGCAAGACTTGTATGTAAAGGGTATGCACAAGAAGAAGGTATTGACTATGGTGAGACTTTTGCACCCGTTGCTAGACTTGAAGGAGTTAGAATGTTGCTTGCAAAGGATTTAAAGTTTATCAGATGGATGTCAAATCTATAGTTTTGAATGGAATACTTGAAGAAGAGGTATACATTGAACAACCTGAAGGTTTTGTTGATCCTAATCAGAAGAATATGGTATGTAAGTTGCACAAAGTACTATATGGACTGAAACAAGCACCGAGAGTATGGTATGAAAGTTTGCATTCCTATTTTATCAGTAATGGATTTGTTAGAACAGGTGACAACAACAATTTGTATTTGAAAGGTGAAACTAATGACAAGATTCTTATTGCTAAAATTTTTGTTGATGATATCATATTTGGAGGACATGATAACCTATGCAAATCATTTGCTGATGAAATGAGAAAAGAATTTGAACCGTCAATGTTTGGAGACATTAAATTGTTTCTTGGCTTGCAAATATTACAACAGAATGAAGACATATACATTACTCAATCAAAGTACACAAAATAATTATTGAAGACATTCACTATGGAGGATTCAAAACCAGTCAGTACACCTATGGTCACTGGATGCAAATTGACAAAGGATGACAAGTCAACTGAGGTAAATCAGACCTTGTATAGATCAATGATTGGTAAATTGATGTATGTTGTGTATAGTAGACCAGATATTGCACATGCAATTAGAATTGTAGCAAGATTATCTACTAATCCTAAAGAATCACATATGATTGTTGTAAAAAGAATTTTGAGATACTTGAAGAACACTAAAAACTATGGCTTGTGGTACAAGAAAGAAGGCAATTTTGAATTGAAATTTTATACATATGCGGATTGGGCTGGAAACATTAATGATAGAAAGAGCACTATTGGTGGAGCATTCTTTTTGGGAGAAAGGTTAGTTACTTGGATAAGTAAGAAACAAGGATGCATTTCTTAGTCCACTATAGAAGAAGAATATGTTGTTGCTACTGCTAATTGTTCGAACATTGCATGGATAAAAAAACTTTTGGAAAGTATGAATGAAGAGATCACTAACCCAGTGATAATATATTGTGATAACACTAGTGCAATAAACATTTGTAAGAATCTGGTGATGCATGCAAAGACAAAGCACATATCTATAAAGTATCACTACTTGAGGGAACAAGTACAAGAAAAGAAAGTAAGACTGGAGTATGTGAAATCACAAGAGCAACTTGCATATATATTTACTAAACCCTTATTTAAGGACACATTTGAGTACTTGAGGAGTAGACTTGGGGTCCATCCCTTTGCTATCGATCACTAAGGTGATTAGGAGGTTGCATCAACCTATACTTTATCAGAATATCAAATGTTATTGATGCATAATGTTCACACTTTGGGTTTCTTGAGGTTGTGAAAATTGAAGCTAGAAGACATACTAAAACTGCATATCAGTACAAGCAAGGCACTTGATCTGAACCAAAGAATAGAGATAATATTTTGGCTACTGAAGAGCAATTTATTTTATTTTGGTATTGTTGTCAAAGGGAGAGAAGAATCAATGAAATATTTATCTAAAGGGAGAGAATATCATATGAAATACACACAGGGAGAGAAGATGAAATCTGCAGGGAGAGACTGCATGGAGAGTATTGATCTTGTGTATAATTCAACATATTAAATATACAATCTAGGGAGAGCTTACCGAGTTACAACATTTGCATACAAAGTTGTAGAATAGATGTTTGGTATTCTATGACATATTTCATATTGTGTTTCCATCAATGCCAAAGGGAGAGATTGATGAACTACAACTGATTGAATATCTTGAGGGAGAGTTTGAAAATTGATTAGATATTTGAAAGGCAGTGATTGATGATCACCGAGATACTAATGTGTATATAATACATTAAATAATTTAATGTATTGTCATTGATATCAACTAGTTTTGGCTATACTTATCATGATGGTTACAGACATCTTAAGAAGGAAAAATGATGAAGGAATGAGATATCTACATGAAGATGAGATGGATGAGAAAGATATGGATATGGTATTCATTAGGGTAACTTATTGATGAGTCTATGGCATTATGGTAGTGACTTGATTGTATTACATGAATCTATTATGTATTGAAGATCAAGAATGCACAAGTTTATGTGGTCAGTAAATGTAGAATTCAGTATACACCAAGCAAGTATAGTATATACTGAGTATAGTGTTAACCGAGCTAGTTATCATCGACGCATTATGGTATTGATCAAGTGTAAGAAATAAATGGAAATTATGAATGCCAACTAAAGATGATGAGTTGGATAATTTTTTATGATTCCAAGGTAAATGATAATGTTTGTTATGATGATCAAACAACTGAAAAAATTCAAGGATGATCGGATGAAGGAGAATGAAATGTGTTATTGACACAACTGTCGAGGAAGGTTAAAGTGGCAAAATCAACGGTCAAGATTAAGAGGAAAAATCTATGGATGGAAATAAAATGATTTATGATGTCTATATAAAGAGACAAGAGATTCATTATTGAGTCTGTTGTAGAAGAATTCGTGTGAAAATATTGATTTCATGCAACGCTGATCAAACTAGTTGAAGACAAAGCCAAGTAATTTTGCAGACAACACCGAGTGA
>BSBK01005219.1:255000-272500 GCA_027943335.1 Chamaecyparis obtusa
TATGAGGGTATCACAGCTGGAGTGACAAGCACTCAATGTTATTTATGGAACAAGCAATACTTGTAGTCACTTTCTTTTCGTCATGACAATACCTACTGGCATGTGATTCCTGATTAACAATGTGCCCACAATTGCAAGCGATTGACTTTATAATTGCACGTGATCCACGATTCTAGATTAGACATTAAATGCATGATTAAGTGGGTATGATATTTCATTTTGAACTTTGGTCTTTAGTTTTCTATTATCGTCAGCGATGGCTTCCACGCTCGAAAATGAAGTTCATCTCCCTCTTGTTGATATTTCCCAATTTTAGTCAGAATTAGAAAGGGGATCACCAAATGATTTACAAAAGTTTCACAACGTTGCAAGAGTGAGGGAAGCTTGCAAAGAATGGGGACTGTTCCATCTTGTAAACCACAGTGCTCCACAAAATCTACTACAAAATATTGAGTCTGTTTCACGTCAATTATTTTCCCTGCCACCAGAAGCCAAAGAAAGAGTCGCTACAAGCTACACGAAGAGCGGTTATACTAAGTTTTCTTCAAATGAGAATTTTTTCTTCAATTGCTTGCCCGACTGCAATTCAGTGCAGGTTGTCTTGAAAAAGATATGGTTGTTGCCCAACGAGGAAATGACAACAATATGGTACATATTCTTCCCTTGTTTTCCATATCCTTTGATGTTGTAAAATGCTCTTTTATTAATTGGTACTATTTTTCTACACCTTTGAATAGCTGTGAGATACTTTGAACATATGCTTCCACCATTTCAGATCTCACCCAAATAACCAACAAACTCATTCTTGCAAGCTTGGGTTTGTTGGTGTTAGTTAATTCCAACTCACCGTTTCTTTTTTAGTTTGATCTGTAACTTGTAAATAGCAATTGTTTCATTTTGTCCTCCAATTGTTGTGTGAAAGAATGGTGATTACCAGTCATGCATTAAGTCTAACTTGGTGAACTGGCATTTATTTCCTAATTTCTCTCTCCACCATGATTGTATTGTTAATGGTGGCTCTTCATTAGCAGTTTCAATTTGTATAAATCTGCACTATGTGTGCAATGTAAATGATGGCATATCATCATTAATTAATGAGAGATTGATATTCTTGTTCAACATGCTCTATTTTTTTTATTTTCTGTAAAGGTTGCTTTGTTTTCTCTTTTCCTTAGCTAGATCTATGTAGCCATAGCTACAAAATTCTACATGGTATCAGAGCTTAGGTGCTAGGAAGGAGAAATGCAATTGTTTTTTTAGCAGGTTCTAAAGATCAGATTAGTTGCAAGCAATGGAGTTTTCAGCCTCTTCTCTTCTCACGCCATTCAACTATTTCGAATGCATGCCACAGATTCTACTTTTGCCCACAAGTAGAGGCTTGTATCAAATGGTTATGGCAATAGAGGCTAAGATGGATTTTACGTCAGAGAAAGGTCAAGGTCATGCTCTCTTCGCATGGGCCTTGTCTTCTTTTTCTCTTTAGAGACACCATGTCAGTGGACCTGTCATGCCTCTCCTTTCAACATTATGGAGGAGTTTTCTACTGTTCATGTTGATGATTCTTTGCTTTCATAGTTGATTAGTTGTATAGACAATTGGCACCTGTATTTTCAACCGGCACTCTATTCTTGCATAGTTGAGTAGTGACGATAGAGTCACTCATACAGATTTATGTGTCATCTACATCCTTGAATGATAGATGTTTTGCCTTTGTTTTCCATCTATTCATTGTTTGGGAGCACATATGTAGATTATTGTCTTTTGTATCTTCGATTGACAGTTGTTTTGCCTTTGTTTGCCATCTGTTCATGGTTTGAGTAGTGTCGCTGGGGGCACTCATGTAGATTTGATCTTCATTTTGGTTTTAGAGGAATCTCTTCATTCAGCACTATGGTAGTTATCATTCGACAAATGTTCACAATTTTGTTGTCACAAGAGATTTTTTTTTCATTAGTTTTTAATTCTCCTTAGTTGAAATTAAGGGGGGGTGTTGGTGTTAGTTAATTCCAACTCACCGTTTCTTTTTCAGTTTGATATGTAATTTGTGGATAGAAACTGTTTCATTCTATCTTCTAATTGCTGCATGAAAGAAGGGTGATTACCAATCATGCATTAAGTCTAACTTGGTGAACTGGCATTTATTTCCTGATTTCTCTCTCCACCATGATTTTCTATTGTTAATGGTGGCTCTTCATTGGTAGTTTCAATTTGTATAAATCGGCACTATGTGTGCAATGTAAATGATGGCATATCATCATTAATTAATGAGAGATTGATATTCTTGTTCAACATGCTCTATTTTTTTTAATTTTCTGTAAAGGCTGCTTTGTTTTCTCTTTTCCTTAGCTAGATCTATGCAGCCATAGCTGCAAAAGTCTACAGGGTTTGGACATGGACACATTCTACCATTTTGATTTCAAGAAAAACACTAGTAACCTATTTATAAAGCACTATTTGAGTGACGGAAGAATATCCATAGAGGAGGATGGTTTACCTCCTCATACGGATGTGTGTTGCTTCACAATCCTTTACCATTGCAATGAAGGAGGTCTCTAGATTCAATCCAAGGAAGGGAAATGGCTGAATGTGAAGCCTTTACCCAATTCATTTATTGTCTTCATAGGTGACTCTCAGAAGGCGTGAATGCTTCTTAAGTTCTTACCAGAAAATATATGGTTTGAATTGATGAAATTAGGTGATATGCATAATTATGGAGGGAGAATGCATTTTGCAGGTATGGACAAATGGCATCTGCCACAATGCGAATCATCAGGTTGTTTACAGTGGATGGAAGGATCAAATATTACTGGTGCATTTTATTCAGTTTCCTTCAAATTCTATCCTTCCTAGTGTATAACCCCTTAGATCCTAAAGTTGCATGTATAAGTTGTTCTGCACCTTCAAGGAATCCTCCTCCACACTAAAGTACTACTTATCTACCAGTTGGAAGCTGAATGTTTTCTAATCTGATCATAGAGCTAGAGCTGAGATGAATGCAGTGAATCACATGTCTCTGGTGAGTGATGGCCTCGTTGTGATATAAAATGAAAATTTGAGAAATAAAACCTTGTTTGTATATAAGAGAAGCATCACCAAAAACCTTGAATTTCATGTATATCAATAGCCCACTGGATTGAGGGCCTTTGCAAATTTTGGTATAGAGTTTCTAGTTGGAGTAGCTAATTTTGACTTACAGAGCATGTCTAGCAAGAGTGCAGCAAGGGAGTGGGTGAATGAGTATATTAAGGCCTATTATCCTGCGACCAATATCAAATACATTGCAGTGGGAAACGAAGTCTTGGGAGTGCCCACGACTGACAATTATGTACAATATCTTCTTCCTGCCATAAAAAAAATCCAAGAAGCTCTTACGAATGCCTTTACTGTCACCATTTCCCGACACCGCTTCTGCTTTTCCCGGCATAAGACTGTCGAATAGTCTTAAAAATTTGGCTGGAGTTCCTCTGGGAGAAAGCCTATCAGATAATAATGATTTAAAGAATTTCAAATAATGATTGATTTACAAACTCTCTATATTATCAACAATGGCTTCCAAATGTTCATTTGAGAAATTAAAAGGGAAATATGTGTTGTAACAAAAACAATTCAATAAGGCTTATGAATACACAAGCTAATAATTTCTTAGCAAATTTAGAAACAAAAAACATAGTATGAGAATGATATGTAAGGTCTACAAAATTTCAATTGATGGGAATAAAATTAGAATCTACAACAATTTTCACTCTGAATTTAAAGAAACTTGAAATTATAAGAACTTGGTACTATGAAAAGAAAAAAAGGATGGTATACAATGACTACCATATAAATTTATAAGTAAAAGCTCTGATTATATGATATGTGTTAGGAAGTAAGAAGACAAGTAGAAAAACAACCATGTTTAAGAACAATTATATTAACCCATTTCTGTTATGGAAAAAGCAACCTTCTAATAACAAGATAAAAGTTCATCAATTAGTGGAGAAAATGCACAGCAAAATTCCTAGAAGAGTTGCACAGTTTGCACTAATATTAGGTTGTGAAGCAAGGAAAATTATTTTATATTTTGTAAAAAAAATGTTAAAACTTCTCAGAAATGAAATCGACAGAAGAACTAATAATATTTTTTTATAATATTCCCAGTTCATATGCTTAATAAATAAACTCTATTTTGGGGATTTTTAAAAATGGCTCTTCTTTTGAGCAAAAACCTAAAAAAAGAAGGCAGGAAGATTTCTTCAGCAAGACAAAATACATAAAGTCTCTAGGGAAAGTTTATTCTATAGTCGATAATGGGAGTCAGGATCCCCTTTCTCCCCCCCCCCCCCCCCAAGACTTTGGTCATGACTGGGAGATTGTGAGATCTAAAAGGGCAAAGAGAGAAAAGCGAAACTATGGGGATGAAATTACAGATGAAAGGAGGGAAAGTCCAAACTATGGGTAATCTCGATCACATCTCAGAATAACCCTCATGGTAATAAACTAAACACAGGTAAGGTAGGACTTCCTACTCTCTATCATAACCAAGCATCAACTAGCATTCGTTGAACCCAGTTGGTGATAGGTTTCCAAAACAAGGCAAAGTTCAACTGAACTCTGAAGAAAAGATCACATTGGAGATCCACAATGGCATCATAGAAAACACTCAATAATATTGCAAAAAATTTGGAGTCTTTTCTAGATGGTGTGGATTAGGAAATCTAATAGAAGAGATTGTAGATTGGTTTCAGAGTATCTACAAGGGAAAGGTAGGTATTTCTATCCTAACAGAAGATTTCTTTTATGTAGATTGTAGTAGTGTTAATTTGAAAAATGAACTCCTTAACGAAAAACATCTTTATTATAAGGGATATGTTTTTAAATTCTTGGAATGGAAACCAAACTTTGACCCTAAAAATCTCATAGGCTTTAAAATAGACCAGGGAATCTTGCTTCCTTACCTCCCAGTAGAATTATTAAGGAAACTATACAGAAAATTGGTAGTCAGTTGGGAAAATTTGTTTTTTTATTAGCAGGCTTTTGAGTATTCTAATTATGTTATATTAATTAATATGGACATTAATATTAGTACACTTAGGGTCATAGAAGTCAAGACCAAGGATTCTACCTTTTTCATAAAACTACTTTTTTTCAAAGGAAAGATTAAGGATGTGAGGGATGAAGTAGTCAAGAGTATTCTACCCCAAGTAAACCCCACCCAAGACAAAGGAATTCAGATTAGGTTGAATGAAGGCAAGGAGGATTTAGTGTAATTTATTTGAGCCCAAGTATAGAAAGCCAACATAAGATCAAATCCCTGGGGGAAGTACCAAAGGAAGGATAACTTTTGGAGAATCAAGGAGATATTCAGAACGGAGCATTGCCACACAATCCAAGAATTAATGGACCTGAGGAAGATAGGTATAAAGAGGATATTTCTCTTGCAGAAAAATTAAACAATAAAGAAAAGAGTTTAAGAAGGAATCCAACCATGATAATGATTAATAACCTTGAATCTTGTGGGGATGAGGAGGCTTTGGAAGTGAAGGAAAGAACATGAGCATTAGTGGAACAAGGGGATCGAGAGAAAATCAACTATATGGAAAATTTGGACAACAACAAGGAAGTGACCTCAAGTGCTCCCAGAGAGATGGAGAATGAGATAGGAGAGGAGTGTCAGGATTGGAGCAAAGATAACAAGGAGATAGAGAATGCCAAGAAGGTGGATGAAGAAGTAGACATTAGAACAAACTATTTATGCAATGAGGTGGTTAACGACCTGATGGAGAAATTCTCGTATGAGATTGTTGATGAGGAAGAAGTGACCCTACAAAAGAGGCTCCTAGTAAAAGAAGTAGAAAAACTAACCAGCAAACCCCCTACACTAGATGAAGAAGAAATGATGGTGGAATTACAAAATAAGGAATGACATGAACCTGAGACACTTGGTGTTGCATTAAACAAAGAAAGAAAAGAGACACCAAATTATGCCAAGATAAGAAAGAAAAGGGGAAGAAACCCACAAACTGAATTAAGGACTAAGGATTGGGAAGCTACGGGACAGATTAAAATGACATCAATATTTTATGCAGGGAAGGGGAAGGTCCTTCCCATACGGCCATGAAGATCCTCACTTAGAATGTCAAGGGCATGAATGCCCCTGATAAGTAACACATTATTAAGTGTTTCATCTCCAACACTGGATCAAATATAGTTATGATTAAGGGAACTAAGCTAAATACTACAAAATTGGATGTATTCAGGAAAAAACTAGCTTTCAAGAAAATATTGGACTCCCCTCAGAATGGAGCTTCAGGAGGATTGACAGTAATTTGGGACCTGATAAATGTAGTATACACTCCAAAAGAGAGCCACCAAAATTGAATGAGTGGGAGATTAAATATTCTAAAAAATAACCTAAGTTTTCTCTTAATAAATGTCTATGGTCCCATATAGACTAGAGACAAAAAAAAAGGTCTTGCAAGAAATAGAACAATACCTAAAGAGAACTATACATTAGGTATTCATCATAGGAGGGGATTTTAATGCCATCACAAAGAAGACTAATAAGAGGGGAGGTTGTAATAAAATATCAACAATAGCTACAAACTTCATTGATTGGATAAATAGGAACTATTTTTTAGAAATCTAAACATCAAAAAATGCCTTTACATGGAATAATAAAAGGAGAGGATTTTGTAACATTGTGGAAAATTTACATATATTTCTCATAGATGGAAGCTTAACACACTTCCCCCATACCATGGAATCATAAGTTATGCCTATATCAGGATCAGACCACTATCGCGTTCAACTGAGTATTTTTTAGGACTTGGGCCCCAAGAAATGTGCTTTCAAGTTTGAATAAATATGGCTAAAAGACAAGAACATTCTTACACTTATTGAAAAATGGTGGAATGAAACAAATACGTCAAGGTCCAAACTATATAAAGTTACAAAATAACTAAAAATTATTTAAAAAAGACTACTAGAATGGAACTCTGAACACTTTGGTAACATTTTTGAGAAAAAGACAAAATTTGAAGAAGAGCTTGTTGAAGTTAACACCTTGGTAATCGAGAACGGCATGGATGAACCCCTATACTTAAAAGAAAAAGGAGTTGATAAGAGATTATGAAGATATACTGGCTAAGAAAGAAATTTTCTAGAGACAGAAGTCAAGGGAAACTTGGTAGAAGGATACAAGAACACTAAGCTCTTCCATAACAACACAAAATAAAGAAGAATGGTAAACAAGATAGAAAGTATTAAAAGTGAAAGTGGAGTCAGAATTGAGAATCCCAAAATGATTGCAGCTGAAGCTATTGGTTACTTTAGAAAAATCTTCAATAATTAGGAAGGATCAAATCTTAGAGGACAAAAAGAAATAATGAAAAATATCCCAAAGATGATAACGAAGGACCAAAATAAGAAGCTAATGGAAAAATACTCAAAAGAATAAATAAATGGGGCCTTGATGCAAATAGACCCGAATAAAGCACCTAGGGTAGATGAATTTCTTATGAGGTTCTTCTAGCAATGCTAGCATTTTGTAAGGGATGAAGTTACCGAGGCACTACAGGGAGTCAAAAACTTAGGGAATATTCTAAAAGAAACCAATAACACCTTTCTTACACTAATCCCCAAAAATATAACCTAGCAAAATTTAATGATTTCAGACCTATAGCTTTATGCAAAACCCTTTACAAACTTCTTACAAAAACTTTAACCTATAGATTACAATAGCTCCTCCCTTTCCTAATTAGCAAAGAGAAAATAGGTTTTGTCCCTAGAAGGTCCATTTATGATGGGATCATAATAGCTCAAGAGGATATCCACTCAACACAAAGGAATGGGGATTCTAATATGATGATTAAATTAGATATTAAAAAATCCCATGACAAAGTAGACTAACGCTTTCTATGTAAATGCATGGAAGCTTTTGGCTTTGTGAAAACCTAGACTATTTTATTCTATGAGTGCATTTCCACGCCCAAGTTTTCAATCCTAGTAAATAGCTACCTAGAGGGTCTCTTCAACATCTCCATGGGAAAAGAGGACCCAATTTCCCCTTTCTTATTTATCATCATGGTAGAATCCCTAGGAAGATCAATAACTAGTGCTAGGAAGAGGGGCAAAATAAAAGGCATTATCATAAATAAGGAACTAGACCCTACCACACATCAACAATTTGTTGATGAGACTATGTTGTATGGGAAAACTGAAAGACAAGAGGCACAAATTTTTAAGGAAATACTAGACTCCTATTTAATAGCTTCAGGGAAAGAGATAAACCCCAAAAAATAAAGAATATTCTTCTTCAACACTAAGCTTGATCAGGAAAAGGAAATATGCAAAACTCTTAATTTCAAAAAAGGAAACCTCCCCTGCAAATATTTGAGACTTCCTCTAGATAAGGGAAGTGGATCCTCCAAATTATGGGACCCAATGATAGAAAGAATGAAATAGAGTATTAGAACATGGAAGGGAAAATGACTATTTGTTGTAGGGAGAGAAACTATGGTCAAATTTGTCTTATTCATAATCCCAATCTTCCAACCATCCTTCATTAGCCTTCTAGTAGCCAATAGGGAGGAATTAAATAAACATTTGTTTACCTTCTTTTTGCAAGGAATGGGTATAAAGAGGAAAATTTCATTACTAGCCTCGGATTAGGTATGTAGGCCTAAAGAGGATGAGAGAGCTGGAATTAAAAACATTGGAGAACAAGGTAAAGCCCTTGGAGAAAAGATGGTATGGAGGATGTACAAAAGTTCTCATCTCAAATGGGTGAAGATTCTGACCCATAAATACCTAAATAGGTGTGATCCTATCAACATATTCAAGGAAAAATCCCCCCCCAGAGGGTCAAGAATCTAGACCTTCATGCTATATTGTAGGAACATCATTATGGAGAGACTCTCCTTGAATCTAGGGAAGGGTGAAGAAGCCCTATTCTGGTCAAACTCATGGGGAGGCTACAAAGCCACCAAGAAGCTTTCTAACTTAGAAACTGCCAGGGAACTTCTCGAATCCAGATATGTCAGTTATGTAAAGGAGTATGTTGAGAGAATTGACAGATATTTTTCTAAGGGATGGAAATGGAGGTCCTTGGACAACATTGATGTCCCCACCTTAGAAAGGAGGAAAATAGAAAAGATTCTAGGCCACAAGAGTATCACTTTTAATCTAGGAAATGACAACCTAGTTTGGGATGGAGCGAAAAATGGGGAGTACAACACAAAGGATGGTTATGCCTCTTTGATAAGAAAACAACTTAGACCAAAGTCAAAGATTGCCTACAACCTATGCTGGGATAAATATTGCATCCCCAAAGCAGCCATTTTCTCATGGCTAGACATGCATAACAATTTATTTAAAATAGATAGGTTCAGAAAGATGGATTATAAAGGACCAAATAGGTGTCCCCTATGCAAGGAAGAAGAAGAGGATATAGACCACTTACTATTAAACTATAATTATTCAAACAAGTGTTGGCAATGGTCATACAATAAACTTGGATGACTACAGCCTTTACAAGAATAATTTTAGGCATGTTCCAATTGTGGCCCATCATTAAAACATAATGTTTGTAAGGAGGATTTTGGAAGACGACCCCCTCTGTGGTCATTTGGGAACTTTGGAAGGAATGTAATAGGCACATCTTTAAGGAAAATAAATTGGAATAGATGCATATCACTAATAAAATAGAGGTGGCCATCATTGAGACTACAAATAGTAGAATTATGAATCAACAAATTACAGAGGTAGAGATGATACATTGGGATGAAAAGATGAGGGATAGATGGATAGGGTTGCAAATCCCAATCTATGTGGGACCAGGAGCTAAAATTAATACAAAGAAAAGAGTTGAATACAAATGAAAGCCTCCTAAAAAAGGATGGTACAAACTCAATTTTGATGGGGCCTCAAGGGGAAACCTGAGTGTCACTGGTATTGGTTGCAGTGTACATAATGATGAAGGAAAGGAAGTAGCAAGAAAATATCAACCTATGGCATAGAAACAAATAATTGGATAGAGTTGCTTGCTCTTACAAAAGGACTTCTAATATACAAAAATTTGGGGATAGAAAAATTATAAATTGAAGGTGCTCAACAATCATTATTAATGCCTTAAGGAAAGGATTGATGCCAAATTGGAGACTGAATTGTTACAAGTAGTAGTTGTCATTGCACCAAAAGATCAACCTGTTAATGCCCAATACAACCACTAGACTTATAGAAGACACAAGAGGTAGTTAAGCCATGTCACGAATCTTGAGGGGAGCGCTAACCATTTTTCCAATAATTTCCCCCTCAGTGTTACCTGAGGGGATTCAAACTTGTGACCAAGCTTTGATACCACTTGTTACAAGTAGTAGTTTTCATTGTACCAAAAGATCAACCTGTTAATGCCCGATACAACCACTAGACTTATAGAAGACACAGGAGGCAGTTAAGCCATGTCACAAATCCTAAGGGGAGAGCTGACCATTTTTCCAACATGAATGTGATTCTAGCTCGAGCTCTTATTTTAAGCTGGTCTTTTAGAAAGTTAACCATAAATCATATCTATAGGGAAGGTAACTCTAGGGTTGATGATCTAGCCAATAAAGGTGTGAATGGTATGACGATTGAGTGAGGTCTACTTAGGGACAATAGTATATAGATCTTAAGAGTTTATCTGAGAGCATCGAACTATTTTTTCTTCTCTCTTTATCTATCATCCCTTCCTATAAGCATTAAACTCATCAACTACCTGTGGTCCTTTAAACTTAACCTTTAATAAGATAGTATGCTATTAATGCCATGATAGATAATCATCATAGAATTATGTTTTCATCACCCACATTATTTATCATCATTTTAAGCGGTTAGAGTTCTTTACATCCATATGGCTTTGTATTATGACTTTTAGTGTCATTTAATTCCCACATAAGATGAAAATTTTCCCTTAATTCACAACTAAAATCTCACAGACTTTCAGGATATATTTTCACTGTAGTAAAGATGTAATATGTTTTCATCATTTATTGAGTTGTGCATTCTCATTATTATCTTCTTGAAATAGTTGTTGAATAGACCCATATATCCCACTTTAGACATAGAGTAACATACCAACGTTGTTCCATTTCTAATTTATGCTCTCTCTATGATAATATAATAGAATTCAAACATGGACAACATAGCTAAGCTATATGGAAAAAATTGACAAATGAAGGTTACTAGTGTTGTCACTAAGGACCGAATGAGAGGTATTTTGACATTACCCCATGATCTTTTCATTGATGTTGTTATGAAAATCTTTGGAGATGAATACATCTACAACACGGACATGACTAGGGTTAACTTGGATATAGAATCAATGTTTCTTTCCATAGCTATGTTCTTTGAAAAAGATAGGGATTTAGTGGATAATTTATGCAAAATCCTCTTCATTGGTGACATATTAGGGGAATTTAATAGGGTTTTGGTCAATATTGACAAAGAGCTTATGATTATGAAGGATAGACATTACGAAAAGTTAATTTTACACAACACACCAGTCCCACAATACCTTGTTATGTGGGTGGAAGATTGGGAAATTTTTGAAAAAAGGAATCCTTCTATCTCCCAAGATTTAAATTTCCTTCTCCGGATTTTTACATCAAGAAGCCAGACAATCAAAACTGGTTCACCAACTATCTAGCTTTCGAGGAAATTGAAGGATATGAAGAGGTTATATAAGTAGCCAATGTCGCAAGTTTAGAAAAGAGTGAAGATAGGATCAAGATTGGTGAAGGGCCAGGAGAAGATTATAAGAGATGATGGAAAAGGCCAGCTATCAGGGCTGAATTTTTAGCCAACAACGAGACAAGCATGGATAGGAAAGGCAAGGGTAGAATGCATATGACCTAGTTCCAAGGGAAAGTGGTGGATTTTCTTGCTTAGGTTTTGTTCAAAAACTCTAAAATGCACTTGTTAGTTTAATATCTAACTATTCGTTATTCATACACTACTGATAGTAAATTTTGTTCAATATAGGATTTTAAGATTTAGACACCTAATACATATGACTCTTTATTTTGTATAGCTCATATCATGGTTAAGTTTATGATTATATGACAAGATTAATTACTTTGAATCTCCCTATATGATATTTACTCTAGATGTGGCATTTTTGTAGGTCTCTGGTGTTGTCTTTTGGTATCTCATTATAGATAACTAGTTCTAATTTTGTATGCGATTTCACTCTTATTTTATTTTTCACACACACACACACATATATATATTCTTACATATATACTAATGCAAGGCAAGGGCCAAGAGGGGCCAAAAAATGGCACACCCTAATGATCCAAGCCTGCTCAAAACATGCGGAAGCAAACAAACACAACAGTGAGAGAGAGAATGCAGAAGCTTTCATATATTTTCATCAAATAGAATGATACATGCCAAGCTGTAAGGCCTTCCTAGTTAGGGCCATATATTACAATAAAATACAAAAGTCCTCAAACATGCGAGGATCTATCAAAATCTCTATTCTTACTATCTTCTATCTTCTATCAAAAACTGCCTCCTAAAACTACAACCAAACAACTACATTTATACAAGAGCCTACCGAACTGAGTCGACCTTCAGATCCACAATCAATGGAAGGAATGGTCAGATCTGGGACCACATGCTTCCCAATGATGTATTCCAACATTAAATTTGTGACCCAACATAAATGCACAAGTCGGCCACAACAGAAACTAAAACTAAACCCGTCGGTGAGCAAGGATAACCAAGCATCAGACAAGCAACACCGAGCACCAGTGAAACAACCGACCACCCAGGAGATAACTGACCACACTTGGTAATCAAAGGAAACTGACCAACTACTAAACAACTCGGTCAAAGCAGGAATCGAGCAACACAAACAAACTCCAAAATTTTTTGGTGACACAGGATTGCCAAGGACCCGAGATGCTCATGCATTAGACACTTGGGGTTATTTTGAAATGATTCTCTGAATCATTTGGTAGGTCTAGTCGAAGATGCATCCAACTCAGACTGTGAAATCCATGAACTGTCTTCCATCGGTCTATTTTTCCACTTTACCAGATATTCCATATACTATTTTCCTCTTGTACTCTTGCCAACTCTTTCCTTCAAAATCTATTCAATTTCTTCATTCTGCTTCTTAGGATATTCTGTCAGTACTATCACTTCTTCATCAGGTTCATGATACTCATACAAAACAACAATGTTGAAAATCAGTGATATGTCCATGTCATCAGATAACTCAATTTCATATGCATTTCCACTGTCAAATTTCCTCAAAATCTTGCAAGGTCCAAACTTCTTCATCTTCAACTTCCCATATGTTCCAACAGTAAATCGACCTTTCTTCAAATGAACCATCACTTCATCACCAACATAAAAAAAAATTATGTCTTCTTGTTCTATCAGCTCTATCTTTGTATTTCTGATTACTGTCTTCTAGCTTTAGCTTCACATCTTCATGCAATGTCTTCATGTACTCAGCAAACTTTACTCCTTCAGCACTTCTCTTATTCTCATCAGCAATGTCTCTCAAATCAAATATTCTTCTTGATTGTGTGCCATTCACAATCTCAAATGGTGTCTTTCCAGTACTCCTATTCATTGAATTATTTTATGCAAACTCTGCTTGTGCCAACACAGAATCCCAATTACTCAGTATGTCTCCAACTAAGCATCTCAAAAGATTTCCCAAACTTTTTTTCACAACTTCAGTCTGTCCATCGGTTTGTAGGTGAAATGTAGAACTATATTTCAACTCAGTGCCAAATTTCTTCCAAAGGGTTTTCCAAAAGTAACCAACAAATTTACTGTCTCAGTCAGAGATAATACTCCTTGGTAATCCATGCAATCTGACAATTTCCTTAAAAGAAAGATCTGCTACATGTACTGCATCTGATGTCTTTCTACATGGTATAAAATGTGCCATCTTTGAAAATCTATCCACAACAACAAATATAGAATCATTACCTCTTACTATCTTCGATAAGCCAAGAACAAAGTCCATACTGATGTCAATGTCCACAACTTTTCACAAATTTTTGAACATCTTTATACAACTGCAGCCAAAAGTACTTCTCCTTAAGAAAATTCCATGTTTTATCAATACCAAAATGTCTAGCCAAACCACTACTATGTTTTTCCTTTATCAGATTAGTTCTCATTATTCCTCTCTGTATACACAATTGAATACCTTTAAACAACATACCTTCCTAAATAAAATATTCATCCCATTTAGTATCTTGTTGATCTTGAATAGGTGCTCTGCACTTTCTCCATGGCTTGGAAAAATCAAGGTCAAACTCATAGGAATCTCTCGTCTCATCAAAACCAAGAACTTCAATTTTCATCTCGGTCATCAAAGATTTTTTTCTACTCAATGCATCAGCAACTCAGTTAGTGACTCCACTCTTATGCTTTATCACAAATGTGTGACTCTGCAAATACTCAACCCATTTCATATGTCTCTGGTTCAACTTATTCTGACTACCCAAATATTGTAAAGCCTTATGATCAGTATACAAACAAATTCACTCAGTATCAAATAATGTCTCCATTTCTTCAGTTCTTGAACAATAGCATAGAATTATTGATCATACACATAATATTTCCTTCTAGCATCATTCAACTTTTCACTAAAGAAAGCAACAAGTTTACCTTCTTGACTCAACACAGCTCCAATTGCACTTCCACTTGCATCACATTCCACTTGAAATACTTTACTAAAATCAGGTAATGCCAAAACAGGTAATTCAGCAACCTTCTGCTTTAAAGTCTCAAAACTTCTATCAGCTCCATGTGTCCACTTGAATTCTCTTTTGTCTCATCTCATAGTTTCAGTCATAGCATTATAAATTGAACTTAAATTCCTTATGAACTTTCGGTAAAAACTTTCCAAACCATGAAATGATCTTACCTCACTAGCATTCATAGGTGTAGGCCAATTCAAAATAGCTTCAACCTTTCCAGGATCCATCTTCAAACCATCGGCTAAAATAACAAATCCCAAATACACAATCTCCTCTTTCATGAATGAACACTTTTTCAGATTTATCAGCAACTTTTCCTCTTTCAATCTCTGCAAAATTTGTCTAATATGTAACAAATGTTCTTCTCTGGTCTTACTGAATATCAAAATTTCATCAAGATATACAATCACAAACTTACCCAAGAATTTCTTCAAAACTTCATTCATCAGCCTCATAAAAGTACTCAGTGCATTAGTTAAACCAAAAGGCATAACCAACCACTCATACAAACCTTCTTTTGTCTTGAAAGTAGTCTTCCATTCATCACCTTCTCTTATTCTGATCTGATGATACCCACTTTTCAAATCAATTTTGGTGAAATACTTTGCTCCAGTCAAACTATCCATTATGTCATCCATTCTCGATATAGGAAACCTATACTTCACTGTTATCTTATTGATTGCTCTGGAATCAGTACACATTCTCCATTCTCCATTATTTTTCAGTGCCAATACAACAGGTGCTGCACAAGGACTCAAACTTTCTCTAATCAAACCTTTCTCTAGCAACTCTTGAATCTGTCGATTCAATTCCTGATTCTCGGTAGGTGTCAACCGATGAGGTGCCTTATTCAGTAAACTAGCTCCAAGTATTAGATCCATACAATGATCAATGCTTCTTTTCAGTGGCAAACCATCATGTACATTATCAGAAATGATATCATTGTACTTAGTGAGTAACTTATCAATCTCCTTAGGGACATTATCCTTTGTTTTCTTACTCAGTTTGTTAGGGATTACAGCAAAACATGCATCATTCTTCTTCAAAGAGTTAACAAATTTTCTTCCCTCCATCAAACAAACTTTCACAGATGTGCAAACATTACTAACAGGTTCTTCCATCAATGGTAACAAGATTTGTTTCTTTCCATTAGTCACAATAGTATACTTATGCAATCTCCCATCATATATAGCATGTCTATCATATTGCCAAGGTCTACCCAACAAAATATGACAACAATCCATAGGCATGATATCACATAACACTTTTATCATAGTACTTTCCAATCTTCAAATTCACATAACATTGTTCACTTACCAGGAGTGTATGCTCATCTTTAATCCATGAAATTTGATAGGGCTTCAGATGTACCAATCTTTCCAACTACAATTTTGTGACCATCTCCTCAGATGCCAGATTCTTTGAGCTACCACTATCAATGATTACCTTCCAAACTTTATCAAAAACTCTACATCTGGTCTTGAACAAACTTTTCCTTACCAAATCTTCCTTCTTACTTTCATTCCACAGTGCTCTCCTTACCATCAAGTTATTTTCTTTCTCAGGTTCATTCAGTGACTCTTCTTGCACCAAAGCATTTCGACTGCTACCAGCCTTCTTACTAGAATGTGTACATTCGAAAGATCTATGTCCTTCTTATCCACAATTGTAACAAGTTCTTTAGAAACTTCCTTTGCTATAACCACCTCAGTAGTTACTGCCTCTACCTCTAGATGAACTTTCACCTTTCCACTCGATCTTGCCTTTGTCTAGATTTGTCTTTTCTGGTTCAGATCTACCATTTTCACTATTAGATCTACCTCTTCCTCTAGGGAATCTACCACCTTGACCTCTTTGTCTTTGTTCATGTATTTTGTTCAATTTCTCCTCGGCCTTCAATGCAAATTGATAAGCCTCTTCAATGTTCTCCAACTTGACCATACTAATTTCCTCTTGGATAGAAACTCTCAAACCATTCAAGTATCTACCAATTCTTTCCACATCATCTTCATCATGACCAGATCTGATATCTAATCTATAGAATTCCTCAGTATACTCTTTTACCAAGCTATCTTTCTGCCTCAAACTTTGCATTCACCGGACTAGGTTAATCTGATAATCACAAGGTAAGAACTTTCCTTTCAATTTGTTCACCATTTTATTCCATACCTTGATTTTGTCTTTGCCTTTCCTCTTCCTATCCAGCTGTAGATGTTCCCACCATAAGGATGCATGACTTTTCAACTTTGTGCTTGCAATCTTCACCTTCTTGTCTTCAAGAATGTTTTCATACTCAAAATACTTTTCCATCTCGGTGATCCAGTCCACCAATTCATCAGAATCTAGCTTTCCACCATACTTAGGAGGATTGAAATGTGGTGTAGACTTCAGACTTGTCAAAGCCTTCAAAAATATTTCTTCACCTTGATCCATAATAGGTGCAGGTTCTGCATTCGCCTGTTCTTCCTCAACTTCATCATCACTAATATCTTCAAGATGTCTGCCTCTTCTCTAGGCTGTTTCAATAGCTTCTAACCTAGCAGCAATCTGCCTTACATATCTAACAATCCTAGATCTGCATCTCACCTCCCATGAACCATCTTGACAACCCTCTACAATTGCAGGTCAGATCACAATTTGCTACCCCACAACAATCAACTAGGGCTTCAAGAGGAACCTACAAACCTAGATCCGCTAACCTAGATCAAGATCTCACCTCGCTTTGATACCACCTGATGCAAGGCAAGGGC